>CM068345.1:11095674-11363174 GCA_034769755.1 Odontamblyopus lacepedii | reverse complement strand
GGAGAGGAGGAGAGGAGGAGGAGAGGAGGAGAGGAGAGGAGGAGAGGAGGAGGAGAGGAGGAGAGGAGGAGGAGGAGAGGAGGAGAGAGGAGGAGGAGGAGAGGAGGAGAGGAGAGGAGGAGAGGAGGAGAGGAGGAGGAGAGAGGAGAGGAGGAGGAGAGGAGGAGAGGAGGAGAGGAGGAGAGGAGGAGAGGAGGAGAGGAGGAGAGGAGGAGGAGAGGAGGAGAGGAGGAGGAGAGGAGAGGAGGAGAGGAGGAGAGGAGGAGGAGGAGAGGAGGAGAGGAGGAGGAGAGGAGGAGAAGAGGAGGAGAGGAGGAGAGGAGAGGAGGAGAGGAGGAGAGGAGGAGGAGGAGAGGAGGAGGAGAGGAGGAGAGGAGGAGGAGAGGAGGAGGAGAGGAGGAGGAGAGGAGGAGAGGAGGAGGAGAGGAGGAGGAGGAGGAGGAGGAGAGGAGGAGAGGAGAGGAGGAGGAGAGGAGTAGAGGAGGAGGAGAGGAGGAGGAGAGGAGGAGGAGAGGAGAAGAGGAGGAGAGGAGGAGAGGAGGAGGAGAGGAGGAGAGGAGGAAGAGAGGAGGAGAGGAGGAGGAAAGGAGAGGAGAGGAGGAGGAGAGGAGGAGGAGAGGAGGAGAGGAGGAGGAGAGGAGGAGAAGAGAGGAGGAGAGGAGGAGAGGAGGAGGAGACGATGAGAGGAGGAGAGGAGGAGAGGAGGAGAGGAGGAGGAGAGGAGGAGGAGGAGGAGGAGAGGAGGAGAGGCGGGCGCTACCAGGCATAAATAAACATACATCGCACTTCACTCGCGCTCAAGTGATTTCCAATGTTCTCGGCTTCTGTGCGTTTGTGATGATGTGAGACTGACGGGATTACACAGAGAGTGACAGTAGTTACTGAAAATGGAATAAGACAGGTTAAAAAAGAGGTAGTAAATAAGTAGAAGTCCACATATGCGGTTAAATATATTTGGGTTTGGGCACACAGCCAGCTCACAGCTTATTTACAGACCTGGGAGAGTGCAGTGTACAGCGAGCACTGGTGTAAAGGACATATTGGATGTTTAAGTCAGTGTATTCCTTCATTTGACACCGTTCCTACCATCTGCAAACACGTGTCACAGTAAAAAACACCTTTACTTAATTGAATTCATGTTAATTCACTTTCAAATCATAAGAATAATGCGCTGGATAAACATTATGTCAAGATTTTGCAGCAATATAATATAATTCTAAGATAAATGCAAAAATTGTTGCGATTTTAGAAGAAAGCAAAAAGATTTCAGTTCAATCTATACTCATAAAAGTAAATGTAAAATGCTGGTATAGCTGATTGTTTATGTTCACATTACTTTTTCATATTCAATCCAACCCAACTTTATTTGTATCACACATTTTACGAACACAAAGTCTCCAAAGTTCTGCACAGAGTCTGCACAATATAAATGAACAAATAAAAAAAAAGCAGAAAAAATGAATAAACAAGTCAATAAAAATAGAAAAATTGTAAATAAAATCAATAAACGCGAGTCGGAGGGCCACACACTTCTCACGCCGGCGAGTAAAAGTGTGTTTTTAAACGAGACTTTAAAGAATCGAATGAAAGTGCAGGCTTAATGTGAGGGGGGAGGGCGTTGCAAAGTTCGGGGCCGACCGCAGAAAAGGCCCCATCACCCCACGGGCTTTTGAGGCTCGTTTTTTGGGGACGACAAGTTGGATTTGGCCCTCAGACCTCAGGGCGCGCAGGAGTGTAGGGAACAATGAGGTCTGACATGTACGTTGGGGCCCGTCCATGGAGATAAAAGCACAGATTATTCATGGTTCAGTCTAAATCGCTAGAAGATAAAACCGATTTGAGTCTGGTGATAAAAACTGGATTTAACTACTGCATTTATCTGCTTGTCAAACTTAAAATCTTAAAAACATGGTTGAATATTACTAGAGAGATTCTAGAAAAACAGTTTGGTTTAATCATGGTGTCAACAATTGTGAATAATCGTGAACGCTACAGTTTAATATTGTGAGTTGGGACATGTGTTGTGGATTTCTAAATCTGAGAAAAATAAAAAACTGGAGCTGTCTTGAATGAAAGAGTCTGGATTTATCGAAGCAGTCGTGCGCACAATTACAGAGAAAATGAAAACGAAACCTTCTGTCCCTCGCGCAAGGTCCATCTCGCCCTAATCTGACTGACAGACAAAAACACAGGCTCCTCGTGCAGACAAACGTCATCAAACCAACATGAGGTAATTCATACTATATCTAAACAACCCACAGACGGAGGCGACTTGTCTGGTTCAGCGGAGGCGTCGATCAGATTGTCCCCAAGGATCTCACTGTTCTAAATGATGAGAATGAACAAAGCAGCAGCAGCTCGTTGTTTTAACAATACTGGATAAAGACAGAGCAAAGTGACCTGCCTTAAGATACCCCGGGAATTACACCATCACGTGAAATACAGAAACGCTTAGTTAACAGTATCTAAACCCATAAAATACATTCTTTAGCTTAAACAGGCCAGAACAGAAAACAAAGTAAAAGATTCCCAGCACAACCTGCATATAACATTTTACTTCATGCTATAACTCAGAGCTGGAAAGTGCCGTATTTGTCCCGGGGCAGATTGACCAAAACATGGCTGATCTTTGCCAACAGCGCTCCCATAAACTGCATAAAGAAATGGACTAAGAGAGTGTGACGCTACCCATTACGTTCCGCTCCAGTCAAATGAAGTTTTATTTACGGAAAAAATAGCGACATAAAAGCACCAGGATCACGCGGAGCGGGTTAATACGAACATTTTAAGAGCGAAATGACGAGGCTCACAGCAGCAGTTACAGTCACGATGTAAAGTCAACTGGAGTTGGAGTCGATGGAGCCGGAAGTGTTCCCATTAACACTTCCTATTTAGAACGCGGCGGCTTTGGGTTTTCCATCTCTTTTCCATCTCTTCCTGCTAGTATTGAGCTTGTTTTGATATCCACACGCTCTTTATCTAAGCATGAGGCTGAAACGAATCAATGAGGAGGAAGTAACTGTGAACTAAACGAAGATAACAGATCACACAAGAACAGAACGCCTTAATAAAACTAGTCTCAGTACACTGCAACTTCTCAAGACGCAAAGGTGGTAAAGGTGTTTTTGAATTGGCTGAATCCTGTTTTAATGTTTACAAACCCCTATAATGAAAAATGATGCCATAATGAAACAGCATCTCAGAGATATGTAGATCTGTGAGTGGGTTTTTAATCACAATAGTTGAATCCCGCAGGTTTTATCAAATGGCATAACCGCTGTGGACTAAATCTGATTGATATCTATTGTATTGTTCTTTACCACACAGTGTTGCCATGATGCTAACTCGATTTCAATGCCACAATGATAATAAAAACGCTCTTTAGACAATAGAACGTGATTTTCAATATTAAGCTGCATGTACTAGTCTATGTGCTCTTATACTTGTTCTGATACAGCTCAAAATTATTCTAAAATTATTCAGAAAAGGTCTATTTCTGTCCTGTGAATGTGATGAATGTGACTTTTTAGCAGCGATACCGGCTCAAATGACACACACGTACATACATTTTTACACATATTATCTAAAAACAAATCAAACCTGCAGCCATTATTGTCACTTTATTATTGAATTTTATCATCTCATGCACTCGTATCTTGTTAAATATGCACTTTATAATGCAAAACTTTTGGGGTGCTAGACGGACGTGTAGAGGGTTTGTGCAAAATCGTCCTTTTGCTGCTCTTCAGTGTAGGGACCAGTCTCATATACAAAGTAAGAAAAACTGGGGCACTCAAAAAGTACGAAAAAGTTAAACGCCTTTAATACTACACGGAAAATAAGGTTAAAATCACGCCAACACGTTTCGGCCCTCTGGCTTTCATCAGGGCAAAACGTTTTTCTCTGGTCGAAACGCGTTGGGGTGAATTTAACCTTATTTGCCATGCACTTTATAATGTAGGTAGGTAATCTAGGTATTCAAAGTACTTGTTGTGTCTTTGTAATCATGTAATTTTTTAATAGGAACCGGCCGAAATGCAGCTTTTGAACTGAGTCCGGTCAGTCTATTTGCAACTTTACTGTTACAGATGTTGATCTTTCCTTTAAATAAAGCAAAAAAGAAAAAAGAAAGAACATCTAGTTTCCTTTTGAAAGTTGTAGTATCGATTACTCACTGGGTTTTGCTGTTCATACACCATTTTTTGATTGATTATGAAGCTACAGACACAGTGGTGCAGTGGGTTGAGCCTTTAGAGCACATGTGTCAAACATGCGGCCCGGGGGCCAGATCCGGCCCTCCAAGACCTTTAATCTGGCCTCGGCTGATTTTTCTATTAAAATACTTAAAATTTTCAGATTTTTCAGTTAATTTTCTGCACCGTTTAGCATAGCAGCGTCTCCGGCGTTTCTGTACGTTGCGACTCCCACCAGAGCAGCACAAATTAAGACTTTCCTCTTTCCAAACGCTCTTAAAGGACGATCGTTTTGACTGTCGACCGTGACCCTCATCAGCAAAATGTCAAAAAATAAGAAAAGCAGATGGTGAGTTCAGGATTTCCCAAGAAAAATAGTCTAATTCTTATTTGTTGACAGAGGTGAATGGGAAATCTGTGCTCAGTGTGTTTGGAACAAGTGGCGTTGCTCGAGGAAAATAATCTTAAACACCACTACGAGACATGGAGAAAAATACAATCACTTGAAGAGAGAACTGAGTTTTCTGATCTGGCCCTTTTGGGATCAAAGTAGGTTGCATACGGCCCCTGGACCAAAATGAGTTTGACACCCCTGCTTTAGAGGGAAGTTCAAACCTCTCCAAAGCACATTTCCAACACACATAATATTTTGTTTTAATTTCGCAGTATGGCATTAAACTTATCTTACATTTATTCAGTTACAGGGTGTGTCTGTAACTGGACCTGGAGACATCGCCTGGTTGTATTCCATGGAAAACGATGTGCTCGGTAAATAGTTAGTAGTGTTAGTAGTTAATGCGGTATTGTGGAACGTTATAGAGTCAAGGAGATAGCAAACCCACCACAAGAAAATGTACATAGTGCGCTTTCTATCGCTATAGTGACAGCCTTAATTTTCATCATTTAAAAAAAACAACATGTGCACTGACAATTCCCTGTTTACAGCAACATCGCGCAGACATAAAGCATTAATCACACCATATATATTCCACCCTCTTGTGTCTCCTCCTCGCTACTTCCCTTACAACAATTGTCAATAGCCTCACGCGCGCTCCACTCCTCAACCCCTCAACCCCTCAAACCTACTGTCATGGCCGCCTTCCCCCTGCTTTCACATGGCATTACTGCGGCCCACAGACCCGCACTGGCAGAATGGACCCGCATTGAGCCGGGCCCTGTAGGAGTTGTACGTATGCCTTACATTGCACTGCACATGGGTGGTGTTCTCATAGTATATGCATGATATGTGGGCTTAATAGAGATCAAGCAGTGTGCCTGGAGCTATGTCCAAATGAAAAAAGTCCTATAGAATGGGACCACTGGGATGTACAGGGCATATGTCATGTTTGGTATTTGATAGCTGAATGCCGGGCGATCCTACAAGCAGCATGGCCAGATTGAAGTTACTGCCAGCTGGGTGAGGGAAAGGATAGGATATACTATGTAAGATTATAGATTCATGCAATAAAAGGTGGAGAAAGTTATGTTAAAAAGATGATGTATGAAGTTGGATTACTTTATTGTGAATGAAAAACCTGGTCTATAATGCAACTATAGCTTTGTTACTGAAATTGAATGATAGTAAAATTCAAGCACTTTTGCCTTTTTGGTCAAACATACAGCAAAAACTATACTTAAATTATTGTAAATGCCTAAATAGTATAGCAGTATTTAGTACAGTAGTATGTAATAATGTAATGAAAATGGCAATATGCAGGTTACTGTACAAAACTAAAAACTTCTCTTGGAACACGGCGCCATCTAGAGGTGTGTCGAAAACACTACAAGACCTTTTTTTCCTCAGACAGTGAATGCTCTTATTGTATACATAGTGCATTCTCTAAATAGTCGACTATAAAAGCTGTCCGCTTGTGTATAGAAGCTAGTCACACAGGGGTCAGGCGACGAGTTACAGCAAATATGTCTCAGTTATTTTTAGACAACCAAATGTGTATGTAAGTTTACTTCTGAAGCCATTGTTACCATATTAAAATGGAAAGAAATAGCTCACACTATTGACTATTGGAACTTCAGATTTGAAACCATTAACCAGTTTTAATGTATTTATGTAAAATTTATTAAAACATAAGGAATTGCCTGTTTTAAAAGACTTAATATGTTATAGACAAGACCTTGTTTTGTATATTTGTGTTTAATGAACAGCAGTGACTTTTTATTCACATTTAAAGGGGTAAGAATCCTACAAAAATTAATTTATACATTTTTGCAAAAATAAAAGTATCAGATATTATTAGTTGGTTTTGCACAGGGACATAGGCTCTTGCAAGAATATCTATCATCAAGAATAGTCAGAAATTATATTGGCCTAATTAGGCACAGGGACTGATAAGGTTTTATCATCAATGGCATTTATTGATTCCTCTTATTCATCCATCGATCCATCTTCTCCCGCTTAATCCAGCTGGGTCGCGGGGGCAGCGTGCTGCCCAATACTCATAGCACCTGACCCCCCCTATGAACCCCTCTGCGGGTGGTGAGCCCACAGGAGGGTGGACAACATGGTCCTTGATGTTAGTTCAAAGGGGTGCGGGCACCCCTATGAACTATCTACGTACTTAATAATTCACTTATTGATTCTGAATAAAATATGTGCCTTTATGCATCTGCTTTTACAAGTCTATATTTGATCTCCATATTTACCCGAGACAGTCCCAGTTTTGAGCCCTGTGTCCTCTGTCCAAGCAGATTTATCCAAAACCAGTGATTTGACCCATTTTTATACCAGAAATGTCCCTGGTGTTCCTATTTTTCATCTCTGCAACAATTTTCCTTAATTACGCACTCGTTTCACAATTTTATTATTACCAACCACCAAAAAAAAATTAAAATAAAAAATAAAAAACGGGGATGTCCCAGTTTTTTACTTTCAAATGAATTCATTCAATATAGACATAGGATATATTATGATCCACAGTGCAAGTTAATAATTCAG
Source organism: Odontamblyopus lacepedii (assembly GCA_034769755.1). Lineage (NCBI taxonomy): Eukaryota > Metazoa > Chordata > Actinopteri > Gobiiformes > Gobiidae > Odontamblyopus > Odontamblyopus lacepedii. The sequence continues at coordinate 11,356,028 of CM068345.1, read as the reverse complement.
ACTATTCGAAACTGCATTTGAAGCTTGATTTAAAATTTTACACTAACTAACCCAGAAAGATCATTATAATATTATTGTGTATTTAAACCACTATACAGGGCTGTAATAAATCACAGAGGCAGTAAAAGTGAGCTAATTAAGACAAGTAAATAGTTTACAAAGCCCTGGATAGTCTGTTTTCTTTATAGTTTCCGTTTATTTTAGATTTACACGCGTTTCTTAAGTCTCAAACTGTCTGTGGTTTTTCTTGCACAAGTTCACAAAAACGAACTTTCAACTGTTGTGGTTACAGCTGTTGTTTTCTGACAGCTGCCTCTCCTCCCGATCACGGACGCCCAACAAGCTCGTCTCTGATTGGTCCATTTCTCACATCAACACTGCGCCAGCCAATCAGAACGCCAGACGCTCCCTGGTGCATTGAGGAAGGGGAAAAACATACACAGCTGTCCACAATCTGTACGAGAGGAAAACTATTAATCTGATTATTGTTGCATCTCCAAACCGTACGTATTACAACCGTAATCTAGCCCTAGTTTTTGTCAGTAAGTGCTTAAATCCACACGCGTTTCTGTTGTTGCGTTAAAGCCGGATTTAGCATGAGTTTAGCATCAGGCTAACGCGTAGGATGGTTGCATTTTGCTCCTCGTAACAGCATTTCTGCTCGTAAACGCCGATTAAAATACGCGTAACGCTACTTTGCATCTTCGTGCGCAGGTTGTTGGTTGAATATGAGTCGTAGGCACGGATCGGATAGGGTAAAATGACCTTCTGTCGATGCTAGCAGTCCCGTAGTCAAACAGTGAAGTGGCGACGTGTTGTACATTGAGTAGGCAATGGTGCAAGGACGGGGAGCGTCATCAGCAGGTGAACAGCAATGCATTTCAACGCAACATTACAGGAAATTACGATCTATATTATTTTAAACAGTATCACAGTTTAATATAAATGCACATCGGGTTGTATTCTAAAATAATTGCGACGATGTGAAAATGCCAATTAAAAGTATAGCGCGTAATTAGGGTTTATCTGAGGTCGGATAAATCTGTGTGTAGGCCTGATCGTCACTCCTCTGCGTTTATTATACGGGATAAACTAAAGAATACCTAGTTGGGTTTGTCTTTAGTGAAAAGGAAACTTAAGATTTAATGTTTGGTTCATTGTTAAAAGGTTGACAGGAGCGTTTTAAGGTATTTGGCAAGGCTTTACAAATGGTTACAGGTGCGTGTACTGCGTCAAATGAGGAATTCTTTCAGCAGGAGAGGTTATAAATATTGGCCCAAATATTAGAACAAATTATATTCTAAAACATCCACATTTGATTTAAAAGATGAGAATATATTTGACCTACAATACTAAGAATAAAGTTCACTTTGGGCAAGGTGAATGAATACATAAGTAAATATATGACATAAAAAATCTTTGTTTTGCGCAATGTATTTGCGTAAGTATGATGCAAATTGTAAAAAGTGGCTTTTTCCCAAATGATTGGCTCTCCCCGTATGCTAGTGTGGACCTAATGTTTCCCTTTTTCATTTCAGGAATACTTGGGATTAACTATATTACATATTGGATAAAGAGTAGACATTGCAATGGTAAGATCTTTTACTATTTTACTATATAGATTATAAACTAGACTTTATAGAATATTACTTTCTAAAATGATCCAGTTTCCCATATTACACATACACACATTGGCATGGTAGTTAGCATTCATACCTCACCATAAGGAGATCCCCTGTTTTATTCCAAGATTGAGTGAGAGCTCCGTGTGAAGTTTGCATGTTCTCTCTCTGGCTGTGTAGAGTTACTCAAGATGTTCCAGTTTATAATAACTTATTCTTATTCAATCCCCTCATTAGAGACTTAAGTGATGCTTCATTGCAAATGTACTGACTGTTATAACCACTGGAAAAATTGTTATTTATTTATTTATTTGATTGGGACAGAGCATGCTAATGGACAGACATGACCCAACATGCATGCAAAAACACCAGATTATAGCCTAAGGCTAATTTCCATCCATTGTTCCAAACATTTACATAACCAGTAAAAAGCAGATGGCCCAAAGAGATAATAAGATAACTCAATAGATCTTAAGTTTGGTCTGCTCTAACATGCAGTCAATGGTTTTTTTTTGGGAAACTGTTCAGTATTCAGAAGACAAATTACAATGAATTTTAAAATGGCTCTATCAATGTGTAACTTTTTATTCTTGCCCTTTTTTGGTAAATTTTCCTTGTCAAAACTTGCACAGATGTGAACAGTTATTAAGAAATCAGATAATTCAACAGGTGGAACTGTTTACCTGACATTTCAATAAGTTGATAACTTCAAAAATCAGATAAAGGTTATATTTATGTTTCATCTGTTCAAGATACAGACATCTCTCTCTATTTTTTCAGGTGTGACCTACCAAACATAAACCATGGCCCACTTCCACTCGTACGTATCACAGTACAGAGACGTCAAGGACACTGAAGACGATGATGCCAACCAGGCTCCAGACACAACCAAGCCAGACCTCAACAACAAAGATACGAAAACCCAACCGGACTGTATCCCATGTCCACACTGCGAGAGACGCTTCACCTGCAAACAAGGCCTGGAACGCCACATGCACATCCACAACAAGAAACCGACAGTAGAGGGCGCTGTTCAACCCGATTCGTCATCTCAATCTAATGTAGAGACTTCAGAGGGCCATCATCCTTGTCACCACTGCTCCAAAGTATTCAACTCCCTCATAAACAGGCAAAGACATGAGCGCCGATTCCATGAAGTACAATCTGAAGTAACACAAGATGAGAATACATCCATTATAATCGATACAGACTCGCAAGAACTTGAAACTGGACAAGCTGGACAATACATACTGGACATTTCGAGTAATATTTCAGAGAATTTGAGTTTTTTCATTGACGGGAAGCTAGTCTCAGCGAGTACATTGCAAGACACGGCAGAGGCTTCAGCTTTAGTCAGCGTGGACGCCTTGATTTTGAATCCTACCCAAGTTGTAAATGATAATAACCCTGATCTAACTACTGCAAGGTTCAAAAGACGAACCAGCACTCCCCAGCAAAATGAAGAAACGGCAGACGTAACTGAATGTAATTTAAGTGTTGAACCAATAGAAACTCACAATTATGCACGCGATGAACAAGCGACCAATGAAAAAGCAGAGCCAGCTGAAACTGTGAAGGAGCTGGAAACCGCTAGTCGCCCCTTAGTGATTGGGGGTAACTCTTGCAATCAGAAACCACTCGATTTGTCCAATACTGTTAAAAGAAGCGAAGACGTGGCTCTAGCTCACGCCGTGCTGGACTTAAGCGTGCAGAAGAAGAGCTCGGAGGACTCTGAACAAGTGACCGCAGTTACTAATGTGAAGGAACCGAGTAGGATCGATAGCGTAGATGAACAAAATCCAAACTTGACCCCTCTCGTGACTGACTTCGCCATCGTAACGGGCTCAGATCTCGTAACCCCGGTGGAGCAGATCACAGACGGGCTCGTGTATGGACTTGCAATTCCCACAAACAGCCTGCCCCCAGCTCCGACATCTCTAGCTCCCGTGACATTGCAACCCACTTCACCGTGCGCTATAGCGTTTGCTTCGCCCACTCTGCCCGCTACCCCTTCCTTAATAACTGTGCTGGCACCACCGTCCCTCCCAACCCAACCGAATCAGCCACTTCAAGTTCTCGCTCCCAGTTTAACCCAAGAGCCTTTAGTCATTTGCACAGATAACAGTTTGAACGCAGATTTGCTTGCGCAACCAATGGACCCAGCGTTGAACATACCAGGACACGTCTTCTTAGCCGATCCAATCTCTCTGAATCCACCTCTCGTTGAGTCTACCCCTGTGGCTCTAAACGATCTCAACTCCTTCAATATCGCTAGCAACACCGTGCTAATAGAGTGCACGATATCACTAGAGGCGACGGGAAGTGTGGTCCCCGCCGCCATAGCGTTACAAGAAAATCAAGTAGAACAACCAACGCAAATGCTGGTCAATCACATAGAGCAACAGCAAATTGTTTCCATGCCGACAACGCCAAATGTGGATTCTGCAATAGTTATGTCGTCTGTTGAGGAATCAGTGATGATATCTACAGCGACAATGACCGAAAGTCCTACAGCAACAGAAACTAACGATGTTGAGGCTTCGGTTGTTGAGACAGCTACAACAAAAGATGACCAAGAACCAGATGAAACTATTTTGGAAACGCCAAACGCAACAGAAATTCAAGAAGAAAAAGTGGAAAAGAAGGAAGATTTGGATGACTCCCAAGAGCAAACCTTCACCAAAAATTTCATCTGCAATGTTTGTGACAAGCTGTTCCACTCGATGAAGGAGCTAGGGCAGCACGTAGTGGACCACGCCGAGAAATGGCCGTACAAATGTGAATTCTGTCTGCTTCTTTTTGAAAAACCGTCCGATCTGCTTGAACATCGATCAAGCCTCCACGGCGTTGGAAAGACGTACGTTTGCAGCATCTGTACAAAAGACTTTGTCTATCTCTGTAACCTGAAGCAGCATCAAGAGGAGCTGCATCCAGGTCAACAGTGCACGCATACAGAGGAGGAGAAGGGAAAGCTTAGACCACAAAATTACAACAACTTCTCAAAAGATAATAAACTGGACGTGCAAGAGGAGACCAAAGTCGTCAAGAAGGAAGAAACGGATGTAGCGACGGATGAGCTGTTCACGACTATAAAAATACTGGCTTCTGACAACGGTAAACACAAAGGGCCAGACGTGCGAATGGGCATAAACCAGCACTACCCAAGCTTCAAGCCTCCTCCATTTCCCTACCACAACCGCTCTCCAGCCGCCTCGCACGCTTCCGCCACCAACTTCACCACTCACAACATCCCCCAGACCTTCAGCACCGCCATACGCTGTACCAAGTGTGGCAAGAGCTTTGATAACATGCCCGAGCTTCACCAACACATACTGGCCTGTGCGAATGCCAGCGACAAGAGGCGGTACACGCCCAAAAAGAACCCCATCCCTTTGAGACACTTCGCCAAGGGCCAAAACGGCGTGCTGTCAACCACTAACCCAGCGAACGGTCTGAACACGGAGAAGCTGAGCGCGGAAGCCAAAATTAAACTGAAAGTGCTCACCAAGCGACAGAAGAAGCTGGCGCAAAAGCAGAAGGCGATGACTTTGACGAGCGCAAGCCCCACTGAGATGTTTGTGTGTCCTCACTGCAAGAGGGAGTTCACGATGCGGAGAAGCAGGACTAAACATATGGCGGTCTGCCCCAAGAAGCCAGTGGAGAAACGCAAAGACGGAATCGCGAATGAAAACGAAAGGCATCAACTCAAAGCGCACGCAATCGATAAACCTAAACTCCAAACGTCAATGCATCACAACACAAGACTACAGACTGGAAGTGTGAAAAGACCTGCTGTAGAGGGCATTTTCTCCAGTAAACGGAGTAAACTTATCATTAAAGAAACTCAAGAGGCTTCACTAGACAATGAAATGCCCATCGTACGCACTTTCAACCCGGCCATGCGTCAGTACAGACGGGTGCACCACGGCATCAAAGAGCTCCCCATTAAGATCACCATAGTGAAGCCCCAGCAGCCCGAGCAGCAGGGGGAGCGCACACACATACAGGGACAGGAGGCCACGCCCAGTGCAGAGCAGACGGCTGCAGTCTGAAGATCACACACAAACGGGTATTTCACACACGCAAACAGGTATTTCAATGGACAACTCTGCCATACATGGTGAAATTATTGTAATATTATCATAGGTTTAAATTATTATACTAAAATTCTAATACCTAAAATGAAAATATGTTCTCTGCCAGTTTAATCTGTGCTATGTTTTTTTCTATGTTGTTTCTTAAAGGTGCACTGTGGAGGGTTAACCATCTGCTTGTCTTCATGGAAATGTTATTGCTTTGTCTAGAACAGGGGTCTTCATCTCGCCAAATGATTTCTAAATTCTACGTATTGTGGATAGTAAAATTTGATTAATTATCAATGTAAATGTATAATTTTGATGCCTGACTTGGTGCACTGACAAATGGATAATGGTTTATGCTTATCTAACTAATAATAGTAATCATACATTTTATTGATTAGGCGCCTTTCTGGACACCCAAGGTCGCCTTACAACAACATAAACAAATTAAATACGATTAAAACATACAGTTAAAAGCCACAGTTAAAGTGGGACAGTATTTGTATGTATTTGACTGCTCCCCATCTAAGGCTCAGTTTCTTTGCGACTGCTTACATCGGTAGCTCTGTCTCTGGCGTTTTTGTTTCCTAAAGGGAACTCACTGGAGAAAAAAGGTTGGAGACCTCTAGTCTAGAATGTCCCACAGTCTGGCATTAATATCTTTATGGAGACAAGCATGTGGACACTACCTTGTACGATGTGAAAGGTTTTCTATTTATGTAGTTTACGGTTTAAAGGTCCTATATTACACAAAATTGGCTGCTATGGACTTTAAGTCACGTTATAGTGTTGTTATTTCCTCACTTCCTATATTACCACATGATATCACAAGATTAAATCGTGCTTTCCGTTTTAAGGAAGAACTCAGCCTAAAAATGCAGAATTTGTCTGTTAAACTTGTGCAAATGAAACAAAACACAACTCCAGGTCTGTTTGTTATGAAGAAACAACATTATAATAACACAGACCAGAAGGTTGTGTAATATGGGCCTTTTAAAAATAGCTTTAATCCAAAGTTAAAACAGCACAGGTAGCTCATTTTCGAACAAAACAAGACCTATAAGAACATGACGGCATAATAATCTTCTGTAACAGGGAACAGTTCATGCAAATTACCGAGTCTTGGATTATGATTAGCAGTTATTTATTCAGCACACGTTTTGCTTTCTCCAATCGGAAACGCTCTCATTGCCATTTCTTTTATCTCTTGCAGGCCTCTTCTGTACAGAGCTGCTAATTAGCCGAGCTTCTGCGGCGGCTCAGGGGGGAGTTGGTGAACTTTTATCGAACGCCTTTAGCTGTAAATTGAAGGAGGACGCTGGCGAAGTCGGGCGCAGTCACTGGATTTTCAGATTCCACTTTTACAGTCCCCTTTTCATTTGCGCTCAAGCCTGGATTTGCACTTTGAAGTTAATCAGAGCCCTCCGAGGAGCCGCATGGAGAGAGAGGTACCGGGTTTGAGGAACTCTCCGGTAATTTTTAGGGGAGAAGGTACCACGCAATCATTTGAAGCATGAATTTGCACTTTTTTTCCTTCCTTTTCTATGTGTTTTTCGTGGCCTTTTTGGTTCAGCTCGAGCATGCTAATGAAGTTATGAAGTTGAGTTCGCCTTTATTTTGTGACGGTGATCCTTAATGAGACTTGGCCTTAAAGCTGCACCGTGGAACTTTTCTGAGGGGTCTGGAGGGTCTGCTACCTGCTTGATTCCATGTAGAAGTTAATGGTTTTCCCTGGAATCTTCTACAATATAGCGTTTATTTTAACTTTCTCCAATAATGCATGTTTTTAAATGTGCACTGTGATAAAGCCTGGCCAAAATTTAAGATTTAAACATTTAAATCCATCAGAAAATGACTTAAAAATAGTGAAATTATCTGTCCGTGCAGCAAGATCACTTTACTTGACAAGTTATCTTAAAATAAACGAACTCTAGACTAGAATCAAGCCGTCTCAGAACTATTAAGTAGATAATAAATTGGAAAACAAGATGAATAACCTGATAAAAGTTTTAAAATCTTGGCCAAATCAGAGGAATTTGCAGTGTGGTTTTGAGAAATAAAACCACCTGTAATTAAATAAACACAGTGGCGAACCATTAACATCTCCACGGAGACGAGATGATGGCAGACCCCCCCCCCTTCCCTTCAGAAAAGTTGCGCAGTGCGTCTTTAAACAACACTGGTTTAGTTTAGTTGAGTTTTAAACACGTACGAAGGTCCTGGCTGTTTGTGCATTCATATTTGTTCACTTTTGGTTTCTTTTAGACACCCTGAGCTTAGTCAAAAAGAGATTTACTGAAATGAGTCCCAGACGTAGGAAGAGGCGCCAAAACCTCAAGTAAAAGTAAAATATAACTCATTACTTATATGACTCAAGTACAAAGTAGTGCTCCAAGAAATTACTCAAGAGCCAAAAAGTGCTGCTGCAAGAAACTATTAAAGTAAGAGTAATTTTATGAGTAGGTGTCAGGAAGGTAAAAAAAAAAAAGTTGTGTTTATCATTTGAAATCAGTGTAATTGGAAGAGCAAAACATGCACAAAAGTATTTTCAGAAGAAAGAGAAACAAGTCAAATTTGAAGGAGTAAGGCACATAAAAAAGCTTTTGTCGCTTGTTTATTTACTGTGGGGAGAGTAGCCAAAACCTTTGCTCAAGTTTACACTGCAAAGTCTGTTAAAACGGATGAAAATTATGAAGTATCTTAAAAAAAACGATTCAAGTAAAAGTAACTGAGTACTACCCGTCTCTGAAAGTAACACCAATGACTGGCTTTGCGTATTATTTGCCGTTTTGAATTTGGCAACATCATTTTTAAATATATATAAATATAAATATATACTTGTACAAGATATTAAAGAGCCCATATTGCGCTATTTTCTAATCTATGTTATAATGTTTCCTCGTCTGAAACAGACCTGGAGTTGTGTTTTGTTTCATTCACACACGTTTAACACACAAACCTGCAGATTTAGGGTTAGAGTTCTTCTCTCAAACGGAAAAGATACAGGAAGTGCTCCACTGTTTTTTATGTCCTTACAGCTTCACTTAGATAATTCAAAATTCAAAATTCAAGATTATTGCCAAATTTTCATGTTCACATATGAAAAAATGTAATTACGTTTCTCACTCTCAATCAAAGCTAAATAATAATAATAATAAATCAAGAAAAGTCCAAAGTTTTTTCCGAGTCCTGCATGATTTCAGACAATCTCTACTAAACTAAAGGAAAAAGGAGCTGTTAACTTGAAAACTAATGCTTTACCGACACAACTCCAGGTTTGTTTTTGAGGACTTAACAACATTAAAACAACTTAAAGCTCACACGAGTCCATTTTGTGTAATATGAGACCTCGGAACTGTCGCTAGAAAGTCATAACTCGCTTCCAGATTTGCTCAGCCGACTGAAAGTAGCTCTTTGCCGTTGAGACCTGCCAGAGCGACGTTACGGAACAAAATCAAAAGTGAAAATGTGTGTGCAAATAGCTGGATCATAGAAAAACAAAAGGACATAGAGAATAAAAGTTTACTGCGCTCTCAAATATACAATAAATATAGAAATGAAAATAAAACTGAATGTAATATTTGACTGACATCTTGCAGCCTTTGATTATAAAAAAGTTTGTATTTGTATAAAAGGCTTTAAAATTGAAAATGCTTAAAATGTGCCAGTACATAACACGCGACTAACTTAAGTGTAACAGTCTGCTAACATTTTATTACCTTCATGTTTTCTCATCTCTAAATGCAATGTTGACAAAAATGTATATATTTTTTTATTTATTTATGCGTTGACCATCCCATTGACGCCATGATTATGCTACAGGAAGCGATAAAATCAAACACAAAAATGCTAAAATATCTCGTTTTGCCGTTTCTTTTTCTTACAATTTACAAGATTTTACTTTAAATCAGCTCCTATCGCCGGCTTTTAGTTGATAGTTTGCGGTGACGTCACGCTGGGGGTGCTCTACGTGTATGTGTATGTTCGGCAGTTACCATGGTGACACATTAGCCAATACAGCCAAAACAGTTTTTAGATCATGTGAAAACTCAAGAAGAAACACAAAATGGATGTAAACGGCGCATTTTCAGGAGCTTGCGATGAATACGAGTGTTCATGGTTCAGTTTAAGTGTTTTATTTTCAACGACGACAACAAAAAATATATTTGAGAGGAACTTTAACAGTAAAAAATCATCTTACACGTTGTAGTTCCAACCAAGCGTCAGCTAGCGTCACACCCCCAGCGAATATTAATGACGTCAGCTGCAGAGTATCAACAAAAAAACGTGCTTCCAGAACAAAATGGTGGGCGGTCATTGCATTAAATCATCAGAAAATGTTTTTGCTTTAAATATAGCTCCCCCTGTGGCCCGGTCTGGTATCGCAGCTATAAAACTACAGACCTGCGTTTAGGCAAAGCGTCCAGAAGACCCATGTTCACTTCACTTTAAAGCTGCACTATGTAACTTTTAAGGTGGAGGGTCTGCTACTTTCCTGTGTGCATGGAGATGATATGTCTTTGCACGGAATGTTCCACAGTAGGGCATTAAACAGTTAGTCCCTGTTTAGTCCTCCTTTCATCTTGATTTGTCCCGGTTTAGTCCTTGTTTAGTCCCTGTTTAGTCCCTGTTTAATCCTGGTTTAGTACCCGTTTAGTCCCTGTGTAGTCTTAGTTTAGTCCATGTTAGTCCCTGTTTAGTCCTGGTTTTGTCTTGGTTTAGTCCCTGTTTAGTTCTGGTTTAGTCTTCATTTATTCCCTGTGTAGTCTTGGTTTAGTCCATGTTAGTCCCTGTTTAGTCCTCGTTTAGTCCCTGTTTGGTCCCGGTTTAGTCCCTGTTTAGTCCTCGTTTAGTCCCTGTTTGGTCCCGGTTTAGTCCCTGTTTAGTCCTGGATTCGTCCTGGTTTTGTCTTGGTTTAGTCCCTGTTTAGTCCTGGTTTAGTCTTGGTTTAGTCCCTGTTTAGTTCTGGTTTGTCCCTGTTTAGTCCTGGTTTAGTCTTGGTTTAGTCCCTGTTTAGTTCTGGTTTAGTCTCTGTTTAGTCCCTTTGTAGTCTTGGTTTAGTCCCTGTTTAGTCCCCGTTTAGTACTTGTTTAGTCCTTGTTTAGTTCTGGATTTGTCTCCATTTAGTCCCTGTGTAGTTTTGGTTTAGTCTATGTTAGTCCCTGTTTAGTCCCTTTTAGTTCCCGTTTAGTCCCTGTTTAGTCCTGGTTTAGTACCTGTTTAGTCCTGGTTTCATCTTGGTTTAGTCCCTGTGTAGTTCTGGTTTGGCCCCCGTTTAGTCCCCGTTTAGTCCCCGTTTAGTCCCTGGTTCAGTCCTGGTTTTAGTCCTAGTCTATGTTCAATTACAGTTTTTTTTCTAGCTCAAAAAACTCCCCACAAATCTCACCATGTGCAGGCTCGCTTTTCCACAGATCTGACCTTTAACTTATTTCTATTGCGATAACCAAGTTTATTTTCATACCGGAAAAGGAATAATTGAGGCAAAGCTGTAATATCTCCATGGAAACAAGCAGGTGACGGACCCTCCACCGGGAAAGTTACACATTGCACCTTTTGAAACGCCAATTTAACTTAATATATTACGTGTTTTACGAGCTTTTCTTGGTTTTGTCTGTTTTCCGTCTAATTATTGTGTAAAACTAACTCAATATCTGATCTGTAAATGGACTTCAAATACTGGAATTTCTTCACTTTTGACTTTTATTTACTATTTTTGGTCAGTTTTTCTGTTTTTACTTTGTCAAAGAGCCGATATTACACCGTTTTCTGATTTATGTCATAATGTTGTTCCCTCATCGCAAACACACCCGGAGTTGCGTTTTGTTTCGTTGGCACGTGTTCGAGCTCTTTTCTCTCAAAACCCGAAAACGCTCAGCTCCACCTTGCGATGTCACGCGGTGATACAGGAAGTGCTCCGCTGCGTTTTTAAACTCCACGCACCTTCGCGAGAATCTTTCGGGTAAGTTCAGACCGGGAATCGCCCATTTCTGCCGAACCAAACGGCAAAATGTAGCCGTTGACTCGGGGAAAACTACGGCTTCACGACGTCACGAGGTGGAACAGAGCGTTTTGGGCTTTGGAGATGTGGACGGGCTAAAGTTTCTGAGGAGGTAACGACATTATAACGCGGCTTAAGAGCTCACGAGAGTCGATTTTGTGTAATATAGGACCTTTAATTCATAACGCAACTTAACTGAAGATGTAAACAGGGTAGCTAAAATACAAAACGTGCTTCTGTGTTCTGCTCGTTTTTGATATTCGGAAGAACCTGACGACGGGAGAGTTTTGTTCAAATTTGTTGTTGATTTTTGCCTTTTGTACCACGGTGGATGTACAGGGCGGCTGGAGAGACGTATTTAACTGTGAAAAGTGCTTGTAGCATTGAGAGTGTATATTTATTATCCAGACTAATTTAAAATCATGTACGTAACGAAATCTCAGATCTGTTCCTCTGTATGATTTGCACTAAAGTTTTTTCAAGCGAGTGTTAAATAAATGGAGAATGTCAATGCTGTAAATGGAACCGTTTTGTCTGCTGTAATTCTTGTTTTTGTGTTTTGGTGCGTGTAAGTGCTACAAACGGACAGTAGAGGGCACTCTTCCCACACAAAAGCACGCAGATTTGAAGCGATAACTGAGGAAATTCCCTTTTTTTTTTTTAATTAAAGTTGCACTATGTAATCTTTTCATAGAGCCTGTCGTGTTATTGCTTTGCCTGGAATGTTCCACAGTATGGCATTAGAGTTCCCCATCTTGCATTGCAGGTGTTCAGTATACTTCGAAACACATGTATTCTTTATGTGAGCTCCTCTCCACAGATCTGACCCGACCTGGGGTAAAGTCCTTGTCGCCATGGAGATGGATAAGTTTAATGTAATTCTGTGACGGTCTTTTCAACAAAGCAAAATCACGAAGCGTGTCCTCCACCTGAAAAGTTACATAGTGCACCTTTAAATACTGATTCGGAATATTTTATCATTTAAAAGATATAATATAAATAACGCACATATGACATGAATATAAAATAAATCTCCTTTTGCTTTATTGCTGCAAAAAGAAATCAGACTGAGGAATTTACTGTACAATGTTTTGTTGTTGGTACTAACACAGAATGTTCCACCGTAGGGCTTTAAATATTTAGTCCCTGTTTAGTCCTGGTTTAGTCTTGATTTAGTCCCTGTGTAGTCTTGGTTTAATCTTGGTTTAATCAGTTGTTTAGTCCCGGTTTAGTCCCCGTTTAGTCCCTGTTTAGTCCCTGTTTAGTCCCTGTTTTGTCCTGGTTTAATCTTGATTTAGTCCCTGTGTAGTCTTGGTTTAGTCCCTGTTAGTCGCTGTTTAGTCCATTTTTAGTTCCTGTTTAGTCCCCATTTAGTCCCTGTTTAGTCTTTGTTTAGTCCCTGTTTAGTTCTGGTTTAGCCCCTGTTTAGTCCCTATTTAGTCTTGGTTTAGTCTCTGTTTAGTTCTGGTTTCGCCTATAGTCCCTGTTTAGTCCTGGTTTAGTCCCTGTTTAGTTCTGGTTTAGCCCCTGTTTAGTCCCCATTTAGTCTTGGTTTAATCCCTGTTTAGTTCTGGTTGCACCTGTTTAGTCCCTGTTTAGTCCCGGTTTAGTCCCTGTTTAGTCTTGGTTTAATCCCTGTTTAGTTCTGGTTTAGTCCCTGTTTAGTCTTGGTTTAGTCCCTGTTTAGTCCTGGTGTAGTCTGGCTTTAGTCCCTGTTTAGTTCTGGTTTAGCCTATTTAGTCCCTGTTTAGTTCCGGTTTAGTCCCGGTTTAGTACCTGTTTAGTCCCTGTTTAGTTCTGGTTTAGTCCCTGTTTAGTCTTGGTTTAGTCCCTGTGTAGTCTCGCTTTAGTCCCTGTTTAGTTCTGGTTTAGCCTATTTAGTCCCTGTTTAGTCCTGGTTTAGTCCCGGTTTAGTACCTGTTTAGTCCCTGTTTAGTTCTGGTTTAGTCCCGGTTTAGTCTCGGTTTAGTTCTGGTTTGTCCAACAGCCAAAAGAAATCGGACTGAGGAATTTACTGTATAATGTTATGTTGTTATAATAAACGGTCATATTTTTATACGGCACTTTTCCTCCACCGCAGCACTTTTCATCCATTCACACACTGCTGAACGCGGACGCTGCATTCATCTGTGGAGCTGGAATCGCTCCACCAACCTGTGGGTCAGTGGGTATCGTATCAGTCTAGTGTGGTGCATGTGTGTAAAATAAAAGACAAATGTGCCACATGGGCATTAGGGGCATTAGGGGCACTAAACCTGCGTGAAGTTACCCCCCTATCAAACGCAAACCTACACAAAAACTGTCAATCGTTTGTGCTTCATTTGTGCAGCAAAAAGTTTCGTTTGTGCTGCTTTAGTTTTGGAGAAATTAACGATTTTTTTACAGGTCAAATTGGGGTCAGTCAGCCCCACAGGAAGCTTCAAAATGCTCTAAAACACCCAAAATGGAGTCAATCGTTTGTGCTTCATTTGTGCTGCAAAAGTTTTGTTTGTGCGATTCTGGTTCTTAAGATATTTGCAGTTTAATTTTGGGCCGATGACGTCGTCCAGCTCCTCAGAATGTGAAACAGCCTCAAAACAGGCAGGAAATTATAGAAAACATTTGCATTTCCTTTGTGCTGTGACAATTTTCATTTATGGGAGTTTATTTCTAAAATTATTCATTATTATTTCAGCGGTAATTATAGGACGTCATTTGCGCTCAGCTGACGGCAGCGACTTCAGCAAAACTCCACAAAACTAGTGAAGATAAACGATCTCAGGCTACAGAAAAGAATGTATCAGTCTTTAGTAATTTGCTTTTTATTAATATTTTATATAATAATACAGACTTTTCTGCAGCCTGAGATTGTTTTTGCCACTAGTTTTGTGGAGTTTGCCGCCGTCAACTGAGCGGAAATAACGTCCTATAATTACCACAGAAATATATATATATACATTATATATATTATAATTTTAAAATCGTATAATAATATGATCTATTTTCTCATCAAAAAGAGTTGTGTTTTGTGTTTCATTCACACATACAGTATTTACACAAACCCTGCATATTTAGACTTATATTTATGTGGTAATACAGGAAGTGCTCCACTGTGTTTTTAAACCCCATACACCTTCATGAGAATCATTTGGAAACTTTCAGCCCTGTAATTGCCAATTTCTCATAAAATAAATGTAAAACTACCACTACCAATAACCAGAATACCACAATAACTTGAAAACTACCACTTCCAAAACACAACTATGTCCCTGTGTTTGATGAGGACACAACGTTCTAACATAAACCTCAAAAGAGTCAATTTTACGTAATATAGGACCTTTAAAGAAGTCAGACACTATAGATTTTATAAACATGTTATTTTTGCTATTTTATACAGCCCAATTGACCGTAAGGAAGCCGTGTGACATTTGTGGACTTGGAGACAAAACTCCAGTGCCCAAAAGACCATAATTACGCCCCATTTTCATTTAAAATTCATAGGATTTGGCTTCAGAACATAAAATGAACATGGTTAGTCTCAGCTATGATCATAAATTGCGATAATAGAAATCTAAAGTGAAAGATCTGGCCGTAAAAGTCATGTAAAATTCAACACCGGACTAAACTGGAGCAAAGTGATGAATGGAGCCGCGTTACCATGGCAACAGGGTGCCGCAAAAAAAAAAAAAAAAACGACCAAGGACCAGAATCGTACTTTTACAGACCGCAAAAGCACAAATAATTACAGCATTTTTGTCATTTTTTTGGAGCTTGTTGACAGTTTTGAATGAAAAATACTGTTCCACTTACAGAATTTGGACCCTGGCCATGGACACGGCTAAAAAACCCACAAAAAACAAAAGAAAATTATTTAATCCAGCGTAGTTGCAATGACTATTTTGGTTTTATCCTGGTTTAGTCCCTGTTTAGTCCTGGTTTAGTCCTGGTGTAATTCTGGTGTAATCCTGGTTTAGTCCTGGCGTACTTCTGGTTTAGTCCTGGTTTAGTCCTGGCGTACTTCTGGTTTAGTCCTGGTTTAGTCTGGGTTTAGTCCTGGTTTAGTCCTGTTTTAGTCCTGTTTTAGTCCTGGCATACTTCTGGTTCAGTCCTGGTGTAGTCCTGGTTTAGGCCTGGGTTAGTCTTGCTGTAATCCTGTTTTAGTCCTGGCGTACTACTGGTTTAGTCCTGGTTTAGTCTGGGTTTAGTCCTAGTTTAGTCCTGGCATACTTCTGGTTTAGTCCTGGTTTAGTCTTGGTGTAATCCTGTTTTAGTCCTGGCGTACTTCTGGTTTAGTCCTGGTTTAGTTCTGGCTTAGTCCTGTTTTAGTCCTGGCATACTCCTGGTTTAAACTTGGTTTAGTCCTGGTTTAGTTCTGGTTTAGTTCTGGTTTAGTCCTGGGTTTAGTCTTAGTCTATTGTCCTAGTCTATAGTCCTGGTTTAGTCCTGGTTTATTGTCCTAGTCTATAGTCCTGGTTTAGTTCTGGCATAGTTCTGATTTAGTCCTAGCATACTTTTGGTTTAGTCCTGGTTTAGTCTTGGTTTAGTCCTGGTTCAGTCCTAGTTTAGTCCTAGTCTATAATCCTGGTTCAGTCCTAATGTTGTCCCAGTGTACTCCTGGTTGAGTCCTGGTTTAGTCCTGGTTCAGTCCTAGTTTAGTCCTAGTCTATAATCCTGGTTCAGTCCTAATGTTGTCCCAGTGTACTCCTGGTTGAGTCCTGGTTTAGTCCTGATTTAGTCCTGGTTTAGTCTTGTTAGGTCGGTTGCAATCCTGGGGCCATCCTGGTGTAATTTGTGGTTTAATCCTGGTTTAGTCCTGGTTCAGTCCTGGTTTAGTCCTAGTTTAGTCCTGGTTTAGTCCTGGTGTAGGCTACTCTTGGTTTGGTCCTGGTCCATAGCTTTAATTTAGTCCTAGTCTATAGTCTTGGTTTAGTTCCAGTTTAGTCCTGGTCTATAGTCCAGGTTTAAGGCAAGTCTATTGCCTTAGTCTGTAGTCCTGGTTTAGTTCTGGTTTAGTCCTGATTTATTCCTGGTGTGCTCCTGATTTCGCTCTAGTTTATCCCCATTTAGTCCCAGTTTATTGTCCTGGTGTAGTCCTGGTGTAATCCTGGTGTATTTCTGGTTTAGTCCCAGTTTAGTCCTGGTTTAGTCCTGGTTTAGTCCTGGATTTTCATATTTCGAAATCCTCAAAAAGCACCACAGACTCCCCAGAAAGCAAAAAGTGACCCTAAACTTTTTTATACATATATATGGACCATAAACAGACCCCAAACTGCACCGCACCAGATCCTGCATTAGACTGATGACGGGGAAAAAGGCAGAGTGAGATCTTGTGTTTACAAATCAATAATTTATCGCTGCGAAACCTGGTGCGCGCTGCCTCCTTTCTCCACTTATATTTATACCGATATAGATTTGAAAATAACCTTCTTGGCTAAGGTTAGTTTGAATCAATAGTTGTTTCAATATATTATGCTCCAGAGTAAAACTGAAATTACTCCTTTCACAATTTTTATTCTTTATCCATACCGTAATACAGAGGAATAATTAGCTTTATCTAAAATACAAGAATAACTCCAGGCATTTGCCTCATTTACATGAGGCAAATGCCTTTTCAATTAAAAATAAATTCATCCGGAATAAAAGTTAAAGGGGAACTCTGGCATATTTGAAGCTAAATTCTGTTGCTAAAGGTGGTTGAATACTGTCAGAAGCCAAAAACGGCACAGATCAGTGTTTCCTCGGTGGAGATCTCACTGTGGCAGTGAGTCTGTCAAGGCAACAAACTAGTGTAGTGATGGGGGCAAGTTCTTAACTTCCACGTAAAACGCCAATTTGCTTCACACTGAAGAAGCTTAACACCACTTTAACCCATCTTACAACAGCCACGAGTCTAATGAACAAAACGCTCGCCTTAGCATTAGCTTGATGATTTCCCACTGCACAGGCCAAAGCCCAAAAGACTCGATTGTCGACTCCAGCGGCGGCGAGAGGCTCGAGCCGCCAGAAGCAACAAGTGAGGATCGACTGCTGATGGTGAAGAAGAAGAGAAACTGAAAGTTGTTGAAAGAAAATGGTTCGGGAATGTATTTTTTAAAGCATTTTTCAAAAACTATAATTCACGTAAATAAAGGATTAGAAACGATGTCGGCGATCGAGTCTTTTGGGCTTTCACATGTGCAGTGGAAAATCAACAAGGGAAGTGTAAGGCTGCTTATAAAGTTGTTTTATGATGTTTCCAGACACTAATGAGTGAACCAGGCAGAGCGTTTGTTAGACTCGTGGCTGTTGTCAGATGGGTTAAAGTGGTGTTAAGCTTCTTCTGTGTGAAGCAAATTGGTGTTTTACGTGGAAGAACTTGCCCCCATCACTACACTAGTTTGTTGCCTTGACAGACTCACTGCCACAGCGAGATCTGTGCTGAGGCAACACTGATCTGTGCCATTTTTTTGGCTTCTGACAGTATTCAATCACCTCTAATAATGGACTTTGTTAATTCTGTTTTAAAAAGACCATCTAAACACTTAATTCCTAATGTTTATTTGGATTTAAGTTTATTCGGATTTAAACATAATTCCAAATGAAGTGGCTGGTTTATTCCATTCCTAAATCTGATTTAAATTGCTGTTTTATTATCATCGGAAAGACTGCGGAGATAGTTGGTGTAACGACAAACCGAGACGACAAAAAACAGATAAAAAAGTAAATATGTTCGTGTCCATGTTTAATCAGAATCCTTCCCCACACCCAGACGTTGAGCAGAATTAAATAAAACCGATTAAACGTGTTTTCCATGTAAACCTTTATTCGGAATGATTATTTACATGTAAAATCGAAGGAGAATAATTTAATTCTGATCTATTTAATTTGGATTTAAAATTCTCATGTAAACGGGGCCATTGTTACATGTTTCTTTGGAGTTTAAAGGTCCTATATTATCACGTAAAATGGATTCCTGTGAGCTTGAAGTTACGTTACCTCCTCAAAAATATACCTGAGGTGTGTTTTACTTCATTCACAAATAGAGTAATCCTGCATTATTAGTTTGTCTACATCTACAAACCTCAAAATGCTCTGTTCCCCTTTTAGTTCAGCAGAGATTGGAAATTCCAGCGCTGAAACGATCCAAATGATTCTAGCGAAATGGAGTTTAAAACCACAGTGGAGCAGGGTTTGTGTGCTGAATGAAACAAAACACAACTGCAGTTCTTCTTAATGAGGAAGCAACACTACTGTATATCACAATGGGGCTGTGCACTGTCATTTTTCCAGAGGGAGGTCAGCTGCCTGTTTCCATGGAGATTATTGCTTTGCCTGTAGAGACGTCAAACTATTTTGTATTTATTTATTTCCATGTACGTGTTGTGTTGCTTGTTTTGTTCTGCATATCTCACTTTTCTTTCAAGGAGCCAGAAACATTTAATGGCACACTCTATAGGCAATGCAATAACATCCCCCTGGAGGCAATTAAACCACAGAGTGCAACTTTTTAGCCAAAGATAGCAAAATAAATAGCATGTTTTTCATTTTGGCTGTGTACTGCCTGTATGCGTCATGACTGTGAGCAGGATTGCATCTCCAGAGACTCTTATGGCCTGGAGGAAAGGCTCTTCGTGCTCATGTCCATGGAAATATTGTTGTTAAGAATATACATTTAAACAGTATATGGACTGGTGCGTTCGTTTATCCATCCGACTCGGACCCTTTTCCTCAGAAGACAGAACTCGGAAGAGCTCATTGGAGACCGAGCAAGGTTTCCGAGACAGAATCCAAGATGGCTGTGCCCAGTGTCACTTGTACAGGGCGACCAGACGTCCCTGTTTACCTGGGGCAGTCCCAGTTTTGAGCCCTGTTTCCCCTGTACCAACAAATTTATCCCAAACCAGTGATTTGTCCCAGTTTTATACAAAAAATCCCTATTTTTGAGCAATCTGATCCCTTCCAACAGTAAAGAGAGGCATACATTGTAATTTGTTTGGGTAAAATACCGAAAAGCTGCTTAAAAACGACAAAAACACAAAGAAAATGTGACTACTGACTCACATTAGTGCCGAGAACAGTTTTCCTTAACTATGCACTCACAATTTTCACAATTTAATTATGACTAACCAACCCAACCCCTGTTTTTTATTTTGAAAATCTGGTCACCCTACACTTATATGAACTGTTTTCCTTGTGTTTGGACGCTTTGGTGGTTTAAAGGACAATTTCAATCACTTGTATACTGCAATACTGCAATACTGTTACTGTGTCATTGCCTATGGGTATGTTAGTCAGTATCGCCCATGTTTTTAGCCCATTTCCTGCTCGCTAACGTGCCAAAATGATCTACTATCACACGACACCAATGCTTTCACTTCACTAATAAACTGAAATATACTATTTATACTGAATTCTTCCTTGAGGTTGTGTAGTTGAAGCATAGACTTATTTTTCGGAGCCTGGCCAATGCTAAAGCAACAGCAGTTTTCCGATTAGCGCCCATGTTTTTCTCCGAGTCAGACACACAAAACAGGACGGAGGGATAAACAAACGCAGCATGAGCCTTGTTTTAACTTCCTACTTTCATGGAATCAAGTCGCATCCTTTTATACTGCGACTACTTACATCCTTTTAGTATAACAAAACATCTTATCCTATTTTTAGTTTGAGGTCACACTCTTGTTTTCGTCAGTCTTTGTAAAGTAGTTTCAAACGTCAGTAGTTCACGTCACGTTAGCCGAAGGTGGTGCTCATGCAGGGTGAGAGTTTGAGGTGAGTGTGACAGGAGTGAGATTGTGATGGATGGACTCAGGTCTGTACATTGTGGAGCATCCAGAGGTGCTTTGAGGGAAAAGGTGATTTATGGAGGACTTACTCAGACTTCAAAGACATCTGAGCAGGAGCAGCATCACCAACACTTTTATATTGTTCAAAAACCCGACTGATGGACCAGCGGATGTGCTGTGTGTTGTTTCATAACTTTCAACCTTCATTCATGGTTTATTTATTATGATTTATTGTTGTTGACAGTTTTTGCTGTATTTTTAGAAGTAAGAAGCCTCAACAAGAAAGTCAGGGGGTGATAGTAGCTCAGTTTGTAGAGCTTTTGTCCGCTGATCTGAAGGTTGGTGGTTCATATCCTGCTCTCAGTATAAACATTACTGGTTGAGCGGCGAGATCCAATGACCCACAGGTTGGCGACACGATTTCAGCTCCCACAGATGAAGGCTGTTGTTGTGTCCATGGGCAAAACACTTAACCCACTTCGCCCCCAGTGTCTGCGCACACTGGTGTATGAGTGTGTGTGTGTGTGTGTGAATGGGTGAGCGGTTCCTTGTTGGAAAGCGATTTGAGTGTCTTGAAAGTGGAAAAGCGCTGTTCCCGGATCAGGTGATGCAAATCACTCACGCAATTACACAAGTTTGATAAAGTGTCTTGCCCAAGAACACAGTAATGTTTATGCACTTGTTATAACTGGGATTGAACCATCAGCGTATTAGCAAATCACTCATCCTGTTGTGAGGTGAGAGGCAAGGCAAGTTTATTTGTATAGCACAATTTGTACACAAAGTAATTCAAAGTGCTTTACAGAATAAGAAGTACATTAAAATCACAATACAAACAAATCAAAACATAAATAATCATCATAAAATTTTAAAATAGAGATGGGACATTAAATTGGAGAGAATTAAAGAGAAGAGAAGAGTGCGGAATGGAAAATTAAAACCTTTCAGTCATATGCACAGCTAAACAGAACCATTTTTAGCCTGGATTTAAACAGAGTCAGAGTAGAGTCTGTCTCACATGTTCAGACTGTTCCAGGTTTTAGCTCCATGAATCTGAAACTCTGACTCCCAGAGTTTAGTCCTGACTCTGGGACCAGCAGGAGGACGGTCCCTGAGCTCCTCAGATGCAGATGGTTCATGTGGCACTAACATGTCACAGATGGACTTTGGAGCTCGGCCGTGAAGAGACTTGTGCACAAGCAGAGCTGCTTTAAAGTCTCTAAGCCACAGGGGGCAGTGCAGAGACCGGAGCACAGGACTTATGTGCTCGTACTTCCTGGTTCAAATCAGGACCCGAGCTGCAGCATTCTGGATGTTCTGGATGTTCTGTAGCTGTTTTACAGCTCGTTTGGAGAGGCCAGTGAGAGGCCGTTACAGTATCTAACCTACTGGAGACAGACGCATGGATGAGTATCTCCAAGTCTGCTTTAGACAGTAGACCTGTGATTTTTGTTATGTTTTTTTAGATGGTAAAAGGTGCAGATGTTATTGATTTGATGTGGCTGTTAAAGTTCAAGTCTGAGTCCATTATTACCCCTAGATTTCTAGCCTGATTTGCAGGTTTTAGAGAGAGAGACTGGATGTAACTGCTGACACTGTCTCTTTGTTTCTGTGGGCCAAAGACTATGACTTCTGTCTTGTCTTGAGAGCACTGGTGTATATAAGACAATAAATCTTCTAAACACATTTAATTTCCAGTTTTGTCATTACTTTTCATTATATTTCTCTGTATTTTTACACTATTTTGTTGGAGGATCTGCTCTTTGCCTGTCTCCATGTTTTGCCTGGAATGTTCCATATAGTAGGACAGTTCAGTATAACCTTCTCTATTACCATGGAGACGAGCAGTACTACCAGGCCAAGTTTAGATTAGATTAGTTTGTCATTTTTATGTTACATGCAAACAGAAGAGTGTTTCACAGCCGCCACAGCGCCGCGCAACAGTCGACGTAGTAAAAGTAAAATAGAGTCTAATTTGAGTCTGATTTACAGGGTGAGTTCTGTGGGCACGAAGCTGTGGAGTGTTCAGATAGTACTGGAGAACAACTCTGGGTTTAGTTACACATTACAGGTCATATCTGCAGAGAGGCAAGCCCACGCAAACAGTGAGAGGTACAGAACTACATTCATATCATACAACAACTTTTATGCAGCAGATAATACTCCCTACAACTGTACAACATATCACCCTTATGTAACAGATAACCAGGACTAGACCAGGACTAAATATGGGCTCAACCAGGACTAAAGCAGGACTAAAACATGACTAAAACAGGATTAAAACAGGACTAAACATGGGCTAAACCAGGACTAAATCAGAACTAAACCAGGACAAAATATGGGGTCAACGAGGACTAAAGCAGGACAAAAACAGGACTAAACCAGGACTAAATATGGGCTCAACCAGGACTAAACCATGACTAAACCAAAACTTAACCTGGACTAAAAATGGGCTCAACCAGGACTAAACCAGAACTAAACCAGTACTAAACATGGTGTCAAAATGGTTAAACCAGAACTGAAACCAGGACTAAAGCAGGACTAAAATAGGACTAAAACAGGATTAAAACAGGACTAAACGTGGGCTAAACCAGGACTAAACCAGGACTAGAAATGGGCTCAACCAGGACTAAAACAGGACTAAAACAGGATTAAAACAGGACTAAACATGGACCCAATCAGGACTAAACCATAACTAAACCAGAACTAAACCAGGACTAAGTATGTGCTCAACCAGGACTAAACCATGACTTAACCAGGACTAAACCAGGACTAAGTATGTGCTCAACCAGGACTAAACCATGACTTAACCAGAACTAAACCAGGACTAAACATGGGCTCAAACAGGACTAGACCAGGACTAAACCACAAACAGTGAGAGAAACATTACTAACATATACACCACACTCCCTACAACTGCACAACAACTCACCCTTATGTAACAGATAAACATCATACAAAACAAAATACAAAATGGATTTAAACAGGAGATTTTCAGGAGACTGATCAAAATGAGGGTCAAAGTTTAAAAATAATACGTCATGTTTCATTTTAATTATCTTTACCATTTCGAGACATGGTAATTTCTTCGTTATTTTCCTCGTAGTTCGTTGAGTTCCTTGAGTTCGTTGAGTATTGGCCTGCACTCGCTGTGTTTCTGCAGTGGCACCAGCCCTGACACAGAAGAACTGCAGAATTACGGCCATATGTCAGTGTCAGAAGAGAGGAGCAGCCGGCACATCCTTCCTCTCTCCAAATCATAAAAACACGCCTCTATTCCCCGGACACCTGCACTTTTATTAGAAAAATCAAACCGCAAAACTGTCGAATTAAAGTACGCCTACGCTACGCAGTTCAGGATCACACGCAGGAGACACGGTTTAGACAGAGAGAGATTTCCGAATTAAAACTAGGATTAATGGGGCTCAGTGGGCTCAATCAGGACTAAACATGGGCTCAACTGGGACTAAACCAGGACTAAACACAGGCTCACCCAGGACTAAACATGGGCTCAACCTGGACTAAACCAGGACTAAACATGGGCTCAACTGGGACTAAACCAGGACTAAACACAGGCTCACCCAGGACTAAACATGGGCTCAACCGGGACTAAACCAGGACTAAACCAGGACTAAACATGGGCTCAACTGGGACTAAACCAGGACTAAACACAGGCTCACCCAGGACTAAACATGGGCTCAACCGGGACTAAACCAGGACTAAACATGGGCTCACCCAGGATTAAACATGGGTTTAACTGGGACTAAACCAGGACTAAAGCAGGACTAAACATGGGCTCAACTGGGACTAAACCAGGACTAAACATTGGCTCAACCGGGACTAAACATGGGTTTAACCAGGACTAAACCAGAACTACACATGTGCTCAACCAGGTCTAAAGCTGGACTAAACCAGGACTAAACCAGAACTAAACATGTGCTAAACCAGGACTAAACCAGGACTAAACATGGGTTCAACCAGGACTAAACCACGACTAAACACGGGCTCAACCAGGACTAAACATGGGTTCAACCAGGACTAAACATGGGTTCAACCAGGATTAAACCAGAATTATATATGGACTCAACCAGGACTAAACCAGGACTAAATATGTGCTCAACCAGGACTAAACCAGGACTAAACATGTGCTCAACCTGGTCTAAAACCGGACTAAACCAGGACTAAACCAGAACTAAACATGGGCTCAGCTAGAACTAAACCAGGATGAAAATTGGGGTCAACTGGGATTAAACCAGGACTAAACCAGGACTAAACATTGCCTCAACTAGGACTAAACCAGGACGACACATGGTGTAAACCAGGACTAAACCAGGACTAAACATGGGCTCAACCAGGGCTAAACCGGGTCTAAACATTGGCTCAACCAGGACTAAACCAGGACTAAACATGGGCTCAACAGGACTAAAGGATTTTATTCTGCTCTGTTCTCTTTTAATGTTAATTTGATGATTATCTGTTTTTATATATGTTGTGATCTTAATATCTTATTCTGTATGTGTATTCTTACACACAAAAAGCATAAAATCTCCTTCTTGAAGTACTTTGATGTTCCATGCAGAGAAATATACCATCTGTACTTGATCCATCCTCGCATAAGCACTCCTTCAGAGCGGAGGGTTCTGCTTTTATGTTATATGGAAATTAGAGCACCCATCGAAACTCATCCAGACACGGAGACAATATGAAAACTGCACCCAGAAAGGCCTGACAAGCTCCAGGAGTCTAACCCACAACCTTCTTGGTGTGAAGGCACCAGATGGACACTATACAGCCCACGCAAACAGTGAGAGGTACAAGACTCCATTCATACTTTACGCCATACAACTGCTCAGCAACTAACCCTTATGTAACAGATAATACTCCCTACAACTGTACAACTCACCCTTATGTAACAGATAATACTCCTTACAACTGCACAAAAACCGTATGTCCTGTCAAGCATCATAAAAAATAAAATACTAAATGGATTTAAACAGCAGATTTTCAGGAGACTGTGAACAAAACAAGGGTTAAAGGTTAAAGTTTAAAAATAATAAGTCATCTTTAATTTTAATTACTTTTACCATTTCGAAATATGTTCTCAGTGTGCGAGGACACCAGTTGGACACTGTGACAGAATGCAGCGCGTTTTAAAACATACATCCAGAATTACAGTTGTCCTGAATTGACAATGTTTTAAATCTTTAAAGATGCACTATATAA
This sequence comes from Odontamblyopus lacepedii, assembly GCA_034769755.1. Taxonomy (NCBI): domain Eukaryota; kingdom Metazoa; phylum Chordata; class Actinopteri; order Gobiiformes; family Gobiidae; genus Odontamblyopus; species Odontamblyopus lacepedii. The sequence goes on along the minus strand of CM068345.1, from coordinate 11,330,362 downwards.
TTTTTCTGATGGAATATCTGCCACCTTCTTGTCCCTATGAGGTGTTATTGCTTTGCCTGGAATTTTCCACAGTATGGCATTAAACTAGGATGACCAGACGTCCCTATTAACCCGGGACAGTCCCAGTTTTGAGCCTTGTGTCCCCTGTCCCAGCAGATGTATCCAAAACCTGAAATGTCCCTATTTTTGACCCCTGCCAACGGTAAAGAGAGGCATAAATCATCATTTGTTGAGGTAAAATATAGAAAAGCCGCTTAAAAATGACCAACGTGAACCAACAGTAGTTCGGGGAGCAGGAGACATCGTTTTCACACATGGATCGGCCACCGCAGAGTCCAGACCTTAACCCCATTGAGAATCTTTGGGATGTGCTGGAGAAGACTCAGACTCGACCATCATCAGTGCAAGATCTTGGTGAAAAATGAATGCAACACTGGATGGAAATAAATCTCGTGACATTGCAGAAGCTTATCGAAACAAAGCCACAGCGAATGCATTAATTTTTCACCAAGATCTCGCATTGACGATGGTCGAGTCTGCGTCTTCTCCAGCACATCCCAAAGATTCTCAGTGGGGTTAAGGTATGGACTCTGTGGTGGCCGATCCATGTGTGAAAACGATGTCTCATGCTCCCCGAACCACTTTATATTCAGGTTCAGCTGACCTCATTCTTTGAGCACACACTGCTGCTGAACCTGGACCTGACCAACTGCAGCAACATCGTACCTGTTCGCTTAGTTAAATCCAGGTGGCGACTTTTTTTTTTGACCAGACAGTGTGTACCGTTCCATAAAGTAGTATGGTAAATTGTCACATTTTTAGACAGCGCTTTACCACTTTCAAGGCACTCAAAGCGCTTTACAACACGGAATCACTCACCCATTCACACACACACATTCATAAACCAGTGTACGCAGACACTAAGGCCGATGGGTTAAGTGTCTCGCCCAAGGACACAACGACAGCCTTCATCTGTGGGAGCTGCAATCACCGCCAACCTTCAGATCAGTGGAGCTCTTCCCCGCTGAGCTACTACCGCCGTGTAAAGTTTACCTCTTCCCCGCGCAGTCGTATTTTTAAAGTGAAGTAATGGAAATGTGTTCTGCTGCTAATGTACCAAAATGAAATTCAAATGAGAGCCGTTGCAGATCTTTGTGGCGTTGTTGCATCATAATCGCAATGTGCCTTTCTCTGCATTAGCCAAAAGCGCTGCACTTAGCGGGGGCCGGAACACTGAACAAAGCACACCGCCGGCTTAAAGGTGCATTGTGTAGCTTTTCTGGTCCGACAAATGCTTTTTTCTGCGAACGTGTTATTGCTTTGTCACCTTGGTACACAGTCAGAATGCCTGTTTTTCTCAGTATTTTTTTGCATTAAAACCACCTGTAATTGAATAAATGTAAGGCAGAGCTGTTTAATGCCATACTGTGGGATATTTCGGGGCAGAGCAGTGACATATCCATAGAAACAGGCAGGTGACGAACCCTCAGAAAACTTACAAAATGCACCTTTAAAGAAGAAAGACAGATCAGGTAGAGGAGTACACACAAAAGTAGGAAGAAGAAAGGAACCAAGCATTTGTCAAAAGTACAAATGGAAGTTGTGATCCATTTTGTCTTCTTATGTACTTTAACTTCTTGCGTTCTTTTTTTAAAGACGTGGCAAAGGAGAAAGTCCAATTTATCAGCTGGCCAAGACGTTCGGTTGACGTTTCACCGCTCATTCACGCTGCTTCTTCAGTTCTGGTCAGCAGCGTGGATGAGCGGCGAAAAAACTTATTCAACCAAAAACTCTTGTCCAGTTGACAAATTGAACTTTCTCCTTTGCCATGGATTCTACCTGGACGACTGAGGGAGTTTACACACATCTTCTTTAAAGACAACGCAGTAAAGTGTATTTCCCTTGTTGACATGTTTCGGCTGCTGCTTCAAACCATCTCCAGGACTGTCACCGACGCTGGTGGTGACGTGCCGTACATCAGCTGTTGTTACTTCCTGTAGACGTGAGCCTGATGGACCTGGCAGGTCACTCGGGGCATGGGTCATTAGATCGGAGAACAACAAGTTGAAACGCTGGATCGGGGAGGCCATTGAAATCAGAAAACAAGGCACAGACAGCATTAACCGTTCCTCCTTTCACACACCTGGGACCTCCAGAAAGCACCGGGTCAGTCTGAGCGACCTGAAACATGTCAACAAGGTAAATACACTTTATTGTATTGTCTTACCTGGCGTGGCAACATAAAAACAAGCAGGAATCCATTTTGGTGTTTCTGTGTAGACTGTGAGTGTTTGGGTGGGTTTCCTGTGTGCTTTAGTTTGGTCCGTGAACAAAACATACACAATCAGCTCTAGTTATAAGCTCTAATTCTCATAAATACAAATAAAATAATAAAATACTTCCTACTGCAGGCTCTTTTGACTGATTCATGCATGTTTGAGAAATCCTCTATTCTGCATTTGAGGCTCTGACAATTTCTGTTTTCACCTTCCCCCTGTCTCCACCCACTGCTTTGTACTGACTACAGAGTTACCAGAGTCTAAACAGGAAGTCAATGAAGCTGAATCTATTATAAAGACATTTTAGACAAGTTTTTCTGCTTATAATGAACAAAATGAAAAATTACTGCAGTATTATTGTTTAATACTAAATACTCACCAAAAAGCATTATATATGGAGCTGAAAAGTTCACTTAAACACACCACAACAGAGAGGCTGAGGTGATTGATGGTTGTGCTGCAGTGGACCTAGGAGTTTCCTCTTCTCATTTACCCTCACAATGTTTTATTTGTAGTGATTTATCCATGTTTGAGCAACTTTTAACCACTTATTTTCAAGATGCCATTTTGCCACTGCTCTTTACTTAGGCTACTTCATTCTCCAATTAATTAGCGAAACATGTAGAATTCAGCAGCATTGCGCGTTCATTTTGGTGCAAATGGAAAACAAAAATCAGCTACTCCTTAGTGCGATCTGCAGCTATCCATAGGAGACGCCAACAACTCCACAGCTCTTTGTTGTGATGATGTTCATGGCGACGTCAGCTCCCATTGGGCACCACAGTTTTCTGCAGAAATCAGCAAACTTGGTTCTCTTATTAAGTTGTTTTAAATGAATATTGCGATTTAAAATGTCCAAATTATAACAGAGTGATTCATGGGGTGTCATAAATTATACTTATATAGCAGACACAAGCAGAATAGGGCTTTTTCAGTACAAAAGTCATTATTTTCATGTCATTTTCACTCTCAAAGCATCAGTGAATCCTTTAGCTTTATTCACCCTTCTGCTTATCCCCCCATTTCTCTACTTTTTGGTCACTTTCTTTTGACAAAGTGGTTGTCTCGACTACAAATCTCTCCCAAGCCTGCAAACTTCTTAGCATGGCTCTCACCTCTCATACTTTCAAGCTTGCCCCGGAGAAACAGCTTCAACCCAAAACAATTTCACAACTCGAGCTCCTCTTAGCCCCACTTTAAACATTGCTATTCCCCCTCTGTCTCTCTCAGCTTGTCACTATTCAATCCCAGTCACTTTTGAATACAGAAGGGCTTTCCGTGTCACGTCTCTCACAGCAGCCCTCTCAACGCCAAGTCCTTTTGACGCTACTTCTTATTCCGCTCCATCCTCCTCGCCGTGGCCCACAGCCGTTGCAGCTCTCCTCCAAACGTCGTGAAGAGGGGTGAGGACACAACATGGCAACACACAACCAACCGAGCTCCCAGACGCTTTGGCTTTTCGCTGTTTCTGTTCAAAGTTGGAGAAATATTATAAGAGAGGAGAAGAGCTGGAGGAAAAGTATGAGTGATTTGAATGAAGACAGGCGAGACGTGATGGGAAAGCTTAATCAGAATCAGAATTTATTTGCCATTTCAATATAAAAAATACACAGAAACAAAACACTGCACTCAGGTCCAGGTCGACAGCAGCACAAATAAAAAATGGAATAAATAGTTTAAAATATCATATGTCACACAGCCTTTAAAAACAGCCTCCGCCCGCCCCCATTTTCTAAAATACCTTCCAAGTCAGTGCTATTTTGTAAGGTGCCTTAGTACCCAGACTTCCTGACAGGATTGATCTACCTAAAAGCATCAGGGTAAAGACTGTTCTGAAGTCTGGTGGTCCTGGTTGGTGATGAGAGAGCTGTAAAAAGTCCATGTGCTGGGTGGGTGGAGTCCTCCATGATGCTGTGGGCTTTTTTCCTGCACCTGTTGATGTAAATGTCTTCAATGCAGGTCTGACTACAGCTGCAGATGTGCTCAGCAGCTCTTATTATCCTATGCAAAGCTTTCCTCTCTGCCAATATGCTGCTGCTCAACCACACAGTCATGTTAGAGGTGAGGATGTTTTCCACCGCGCACCTGTAGAAGACCTTCAAGACAGAGGGCCCCAGTCCCGTTTCTTTGAGGTGCCTAAGAAAGTAGAGGCGTTGATGTGCTTTCTTTAATATGTAACCGTAGACCGTATCTAAAAGTGGACTTAGTGAGTGTGACGTCACCCACAGCATTCAGAGCTGCTCAAATGAGGCTTGCAATGCCACGGTTACAAGAGCGAATCTGGAGCCAGGCTTGGTGTTATGAATAGAGTTTTTTTTTCACACACAAAATAGCATAAAAAAAATGAGGATCATGTAGAGCGGGTTCAGCAGTTACAGAGAGAGACGACACGATCCCAAAGTAACTCAAGAAGGAGCCAGAAGAGCCTCCTGGAGCATTTCCTATTTGGCACGCAGCGGCTAATACGTTAGCTTTGTCCATTCATATACGGTCTATGTATGTAACTGGTGTTGTTTGACCAGGTGAGATTACTCATGATTTGGAGCCAATCTCCACTGCATCTCCACTGATGTACAGAGGAGAAGGGGCACTGGGCTCCCTGCGAAAACCCACGATCATCTCCTTTGTTGCAAGGCGCAAGATGATTTTTTGCCGTTTTCAAGTGTGACGTATTGGTTGCTTGTTTCGTCTCACAGCAAGAAGGTTTCATGTTCAAATCCCAACTCTTGATGAACTTAAAATGGCCATTACTCTTTTTCTTTTCCTAATCAATGGTCTAATGATGTTTCTTCATCACAAACAAACCTGGAGTTATGTTTGGTTTCAATCACACATGTTTAACACATAAATCCTGCATATTCAAGCATATTTAGAGTTATTTTCTCAAACCTAAAACACTCCATAAACTCCACACACCGTCACTAGAATCATTTGGAGGATTTCATAAGTGGAATTGCCCATCTCTACTGGACTAACGTTAAAAGGAGCTGTTAACGTAAAAACTGCCACTCTTTATTGTGATGTTTACGGCAACATCAGCTCCCGTTGAGCACCTCATTTTTCTAAAGTGAAAAAAATGCAGTAAGTAATGCATTTTTCACTTTTGATTTGCTGTTCCTTGCATTTGCACCTCTACAAAAACTTTTTGCAGTTGTGCGTTTTCTGTTTCATTTGATTCACCTCAGTTTTCTAACATGGAACTCAGCAGGCTTGTTTCTTTTATTAAGTCGTTTTAGATGAATTTCGCGATTTAACTTACAACGTGATGATCCGTGGGCGCACAATAGGACTTCTTTAATAGATGCGTTTACTGTAATGCCATACTGCGTAACATTCAGACAAAGTAATCAAGCAGCTGCTAGATCTTCCACCACAAAAGTTACACAGTGCACCTTTCAAACTTTGTGCTTAGGGTGATTTATCCTTCAGTTCCAGTTAATATACAAACATTTAGTCTTAAAATGTTTTTTTTTTCTTATTTTTTGTGATTAGTCTTCATCTTATCAACCTCTTCCAGTGCTTTCCTGTTGTTTATGTATGAAAATGATGCATTTCCTTCTGGGAACAAACCGAAATAAAACGAATCAATCAGCCTCTATATGAAATGTTTCAAACCGACGTCTCCATTTTTGTCATTTTCACAAACAGTGCCCCAAAATAATGCAAGTACAGGTTTTAAAGAAGACCTATTGTGCTTGTGTTTGCTATAATTTATCATCATGATGTTATAATTTGCACATTTTCATCTAATATTTGCAATATTCATCTAAAACAAGGGTCTCCAACCTGTAGCTCGGGGACTACCGGTCGATTTCCACCCCCTTCCAAGTAGCTCCCCAAGTGATTTCGGGATTGTTTCATTGTGCTCAATAACAAAAATTTGGTTAATTACATATATTACTATTGTACATGTATCATTTTCAAGCCCAACTGTGTGCACTAATAATTGGACAATGGTTTATGTTTTATAAGCATCTATCTAACTGTTCCCAAAGGCTTTCCCTCTTTCTTATAATCATCTCAATTTCTTGCAGCGGCTAAAATGAGTAGCTCTCTGACATTTTTCGTTTTGTAAAGGCAGCTCACCGGACGAAAGAGGTTGTAGACTCCTGATCTAAAACGACTTAATAAAAGAAACAAGCCCACTGACTGTGCAGATCAGTGAAGTGTATAGCTGCAGATTACACTCGCAAGCAGCTTAATTATATCACGATTAAGAAAATAAAATGGATGTAGTAAGTACAGAGCAGTGGGTGGTGAAAACGGGAATTGATTGGAAAATGGCATCTTGAAAATAAGTGATAAAAGATTGCTCAAACTTGCACGAATCACTCCAAATACAACTTTGAGAGGGTAAATGAGAATTGATATGTTTAAAAGCTCTGAAAAGTAAAATTTCCGTAATAGGTCTGCTTTAAAAGATGCACTATGAGAAATATATTTTTATTTATTTATTTTCTCTTTCTTTTACTTTCATCTATCCATTTTTCCTTTTTAAAATTTATATTTTCACTGAATATTGATCTTTGACTTACCTGTGACTGTGATAAATTGTATTGTGCAAGTATTGTTCATGAATATGTGAATGTGTGTGTGTGTAAATCGGTGTACCATATTTTTTGGACTATAAGTCGCACCTTTTTCATGGTTTGGATGGTCCTGTGACTTATATATATAAAATTTCTCACACTGACAGCCCATAGACCGTATATATGAATGGACAGAACTTACACGCTTGGGATATTGTGGCTACATGATCTTGAATTTTTTTTTTTGCTATTTTATCCGTCAAAAAAATCCTATTCATAACATAGAGCCTGGCTACAGATTCGCTCCTATATCCGTGAGCATTGGGAGCTTCATCTAAGTGGAGCTGAAAGTTTTATTACTATAACTTGCTGGAAGATGAAATGTCGGTTCATGGTCTCTGATTTTCCATCCATCCATCTTCTCTCGCTTAATCCGGCTGGGTCGCAGGGGCAGCTGTTTGACGCCCAGTCCACTGTGCACCTGACCCCCACTATGAACCCCTCTGTGAGTGGAGCCCACAGGAGGGTGGACGTCATTGCCCTTGATGTTAGTTCATAGGGGTGCTGCATGTTTTGAGTTGATGGGGGAAACCGGAGCCCGAAGGAAACCCATCCAGACATGGGGAGAACATGCAAACTCCACACAGAAAGGCCCAACCTTCTTGCTATGAGGCATTGTGTGATTTAGTCCAGTGCGAGTTATATATGCTTTTTCTTCTTCACTGTGCATTTTAGCTGATGCAACTTATACTCTGAAGCGACTTATAGTCCGGAAAATACAGTAAACATTTTTGTCTGAAAACTAATAAAAATATTTGGAAAAAAAGAGGCACTATATAACTTTTCTAGTGCAGGGTTCGTCAGATGCTTTTCTCCATGGCGATGTTATTGCTTTGTCTGGATGTTTCACAGTATGGCATTAAACCTTTCTATCTATTGTTCAGATCTGTGGAGAGACAACCCCGCCACAGTCAGGCATTCTGACTGTTTTTCTAGATATGTTTGAGTAATAAAACCACCTGGAATTGAATAAATGTAAGATAAAATGATTAAATGTCATACTGTGGAACATTCCAGGCAGAGTAATGACATCTCCCTGGAACCAAGCAGGTGACGGAACCCCCAACCAAAAAGTTACACAGTGTACCTTTAACACTGCCAACTTATTCATGCAAAAATACAATGTTATCCTTACTAAAATACAGTTAGAGTTATAGATCTCTTACTGCTACGCTCACAGTAGAATTATGGATTGTAAACTGGATTCTTTCCCCTCACAGTTCACGACATGCAGCCATAACGAGCACATTAATACAGAAACTGATCAATATTTAATGCCGTTCTTTCCGGCTGCTTTAGTTTTAAAATTATTTGAGAGCTCTGTCGAAAACCATTTGGTGCTGAGGGAGACTGAGGGAGACTGAGACTTCCTGATGCGGCAAATCTGGCCCTATAGTGGATTAGCTATAGGCCCATAAAGACAGCAGCACGTAGCGTTGTTTGCACCCGAACAATGTTGAGATCAGTTGTGAAGATTATCCCGAGGAGAAGGAGAGAGAGAGAGCAGGAGGAACTGGATTAAAAAATAAATGCAGTCCGGAGCAACTGGAAGAATACTGTAGATACAAAAAGGAAATAGAAGAATATGATGAAAATTGTATGTGCTTTTATGTTGCTTAAAGGTGCACTGCATAACTTTTGGTTGGGGGGTCCATCACTTGCTTGTTTCTAAGGATTTGTCATTAATCTGCCTGGAATGTGACATTAAACAGCTCTACCATACGTTTATCCAATTAAAAGTTGATTTATAGCTCAAAAACAGGTATTCTGACTGTGAGCAGCGTCACCTTTCCACAGATCTGACCTATATTTTGGTCTGGTTTGGTCTCCATGAAGATAGAAAGGTTTAATGCCATACTGTGAAACAGTCCAGTACAAGCAATAACATCCCCATGGAGAAAAATAGGTGGTGGACTCTCCAGCAGAAAAGTTTTTAAAGCAGGTACAATCAAAATACAGTTACATGGAGTCTAAGTAGTTTTGAAATAACATGATTTTAAAGCTCCGCTATGTAATTTTTCTGGTAGAGAGTTCATCACCTGCATGCTACAATAACAACAACAACAACAACAACAACTACTACTACTACTACTACTACTACTACTACTACTACTACTACTAATACTACTACTACTACTACTACTACGACTATTATTATTATTATTATTATTATTATTATTATTATTATTATTATTATTATTATTATTATTATTATTATTATTATTATTATTATTATTATTATTATTATTATTACATTCCATTGATGATTTATTTAATGATTTTATTTTTTTAATATTAGCCGATGTTTACTGTAGTTCCACTTTCTACCACTAGGAGAGACAACGCTAACAGCTCGTACCTGCTCCGGTAAACAGACTCTCCCCGATTCACTTCAACGTTAATTTTTCACAGGTATGTTATTAATATAACGATAATATAGTGGTTTATAACATTATCTAAACGCTAATAGGACAATTTGGCCAATTCTGTCTACTGCATACAGAGTTATCACGTTTTTTCTTGGATTTATTAACGATGCTAATTATTATGCTAGCGATGTTATTTATTGTAGCTGCGCATGCGCTATTGCTAGTTTTAAAATAAAACTGGAGCTAGATTAACAATATGTATTTTTTATGTACTTTTTCCGCATACTATTTGTGGTTAAAGTAATTATTGTGAAAACTGCAACGTCAGACTTGAACATTTCTGAACAGTTCATATTTTTTACTAAAATTAACGCATGTTTTACTTTGCAGTGTACGATGCAAGGGCAATATCGACAGTGGGAATCTGTTCTGAAACTACAGGTTAGTGTTTTCTGTGAATAAAAAAAGGTTATTAAAGGATATTGAACAAAATTGTGAGCTTTTAGCCATGTTATCATGTTGTTTCCTTATCAAAAACATACCTGGAGTTGTGTTTTGTTTCATTCACCCTTTTACTGTTATTAGTCTGTCTACATCTCCAAAGCTCCAAATGCTCTGTTCCACCTTGTGATGTCATGAAGAGTTAGTTTTCAAGTTGACAGCTCCTTTAACCTTTTGTTCAGTTGAAATAGGCAATTCCAGGACTAAAATTATCCAAATGATTATAGGGAAGGTGCATGGAGTTTAAAACACAGTGGAGCAATTACTGTGTTACATGACATCAGTGTAAATATACAGGATTTGTGTATTTAACATCAAGTGTGTTTTAATGAGGAAACAACATTAAGTTGACCAGACATCCCTATTTACCCGGGACAGTCCCAGTTTTGAGCCCTGTGTCCCCTGTCCCAGCAGATTTATCCAAAACCATTGATATGTTCCAGCTCTACAAAAGAAACGTCCCAGATGAGTGGCATAAATTGTCATTTGTTTTGGTAAAATATAGAAAAGCTGCTTAAAAATGACCAAAACACAAAAATTGGATTACACTGACACACGTGTTAGTCATGAATTGGCCGAGTGCAACAATTTTCCTTAATTATGCACTTGTTTCACAATTTTATTATTACCAACCACCAAAAAAAACGAGAGTGTCCCAGTTTTTGATTCTAAAAAACTGGTCACCCAAAACAACATTATAACATAGACCCGAAAAACGTAGCATGGTTCCTTTTTAAAAACAGATGATCTTTGCCCAAGGAAACACAGTGCGCCATTTCTTTGGGCAACACCTGGGCACAGCAGCAAATTTGTGAAGATACTTAACTCCCAGATTGATGGTTCAATTCTGCTGCTCGTATTGCATGCTGTGGACCGGCGTCATCCTTGGGCAGGGCACTCATTCACCTTGCGGGTTGTCAGTCTTTGATTGGTGGCATGGGGGTAATAACTGGCACGCGGTCAGTTTGCCCCAGGGTGATAGTGGTACAGAAGTGAGCAGCTTTCTATGACTGAGAGGTGCTGCAGTGATTAATCAACAAATTAGTAGTTGACTATAAAAATGATCATAGTCATATTTTATTATCATTATCTGGACTATAGACTGTAAAATACAAACCAGAAGAACTTTTGTATAACAGAGAAGCTGCATTATTTAAGGGCCCATATTACGCTATTTTCTGATCTGTGTTATGTTATTTCGATTATGTCGTGTGTTTTTGTGTTATTTTTATGTTATTTTTATGTATACTATTTGTTGTTGCTCCATTGGACGTCAGACTCGAACATTTCAGCACTGTATTTCTCCAAAAAACTCAAATTAACGCATGCTTTACTTTACAGTGTACGATGCAAGGACAACAACGACAGTGGGAATGGGCTCTGAAACTGCAGGTTAGTGTTTTCTGTGAAGAAAAAAGGTTTAAATTGTCCAATATTACAGAAAATTGTGAGCTCTTGTGAGATTTTAGCAATGTTATAATGTTGTTACCTCATCAAAAATATACCTGGAGTTGTGTTTTGTTTCACTGAGACAAGTTTAACACACAAAGCCTGCATATTTAGGCTGAGTTTTTCTCTAAAATAGAAGAAAACACAACTCTAGTTATGTTTTTGAGGAGGTAACAACATTATCACATGACTTAAAGCTCACAAGAGTCAATAAATGGTAAATGGTAAGGAGTAAATTGACGCTGGGGGCGAGTTGGGTTAAGTGTCTTGCCCAAGGACACGACGACTGCACTCATCTGTAATAATAAAACTGTTTCAGCCTTTATATGGTTTATAAAGCTTTAAAAAAAGCCTCGATATACAATAGAAATAATATTTAGACGAGCTCACTAAAAATGAGTCACTAGTCGATAAAATACTCTTCAGTTGCCGCACTAATTTATGTTTAGTGTTTGGGGCAAGATTGTAAAGTCCACATAAATCTGAGCCCGATTACAACCACCATTACTTCACCCGTCGCCCTCAGTCTGTGGTTGTTTAGGTGACAGGAAGGGCATCTGGAGTAAATCTAAACCTCCCGAATCACTGTGCGAAAGATTCAATGCTGCAGTCCCAAAATAAAGGTAGTTGCTGAAGGGAAAAAGTGCATTAGTGGAGTAATAGAGTTAAACAGAAAAGCACCAGTCAGATGTTTGTGCAGCCCCCACATGTCAGAGACTCTGCACCTCTTTATCGGCCCTCGCTCTTTCTCCCTCCATCCTCCTGTCCTCTTTCTCTATCTCCTCTATCCTTACTACTTTTCTTTTTTCTTCATTTTTTGTCTCTTTCCTCCGTCTCATCCTCTCCCTCCCACTCTCTCTTCCCGTACTCGTCTGCTCCCTCTCTTCTTGTCCCTTCATCCTCCTGTCCTCCCTCTCCCTTAATCCTCCTGTCCTCCCTCTCCTTCCTTCTCCCTCTCTCTGCTCTTACTTGTCTCCTTCCCCTCCTCTTCTCTCTTTTTTCTCTTCCATCTCTCCCTCTCTTTCTCTCTCTGCCCTCCCTCGTCTCTCCTCCATCCCTTCCTCTCTCTTCTCCTACTTGTCTCCTCCCTCCCTCCTCCTTTCTCCTTCCACCCTCTCTCCTCTCCCCTTCAAACCTCTCTCCCCCCTCTCACAACTTCCCCTCCTCTCTCTCCTCTTCTCTATCTCTCCCTCTATCCATCCTTCTCTCCCTCTTTCTCCCCTCTCTTCCCTCTCCCAAGCCTCTCTTCACCTTCCCGACCGCTTCCTTCTCCTTTCTTCCCGCCTTCTCTCTCTCATCTTATCGCTCTCCTCCCTCTCTCTCCTTCCTCCCGCCCCTTCCCTCTCTCTCCTCCCTCTTCTCCCTCTCTTTCCTCCCTCCTCTATCTCTGTCCTCTCCTTCTCTCTCCTCCGTCTCTCTCTCCTCTCCCTCTCTCTCCTCCCTCCTCCGTCTCTCCCTCCTCTTCCTTTCTCCTCCCTCCTCTGTCTCTCTCCTCCCTCTCTCCTTTCTCTCTCTCCTCTCTCTCCTCCCTCCTCCGTCTCTCCCTCCTCTTCCTTTCTCTCTCTCCTCTCCTCTCTCTCCTCCCTCCTCCGTCTCTCCCTCCTCTTCCTTTCTCTCTCTCCTCTCCTCTCTCTCCTCCCTCCTCCGTCTCTCCCTCCTCTTCCTTTCTCCTCCCTCCTCTGTCTCTCTCCTCTGTCTCTCCCTCTCTCTTCTCTCTCCTCCCTCTCTCCTCTCCTCTCTCGGTGAGGCTCATATTCAGCCGCCGTCTCCTCTCCTCTCCAGATCTCTGCGCTTCAGCACTTGTATCCGGCGCTCGTCTCCGCTCCGCCAACACCAGAGACGGAGAGAGTCAGAGATCGGATCACTGCGCCGTTTTCGGACTCCCAAACGCGACCGGAGCGAGACAGAACATCCCACTTTTCTCCGTCGCGACAGGGGAACTGACGGGAGCATGGAGGAGACGCTCACCTGCCACCGGAGCCCCTTCTCCCAGGTGTTCGGACGGCAGGGGCAGCTCATGCAAGCCAGTGAGTAACAGCCAAACTTTACCAGAACGCGCACAGAGATTTTCACTGCGAACCATTGTGTTGTCAGGCTGCGCTGCCAGATTTGACGTTAAAGGCGCACCGTGTAACTTTTCTGCTGGAGGGTCCATCAAATGCTTTTCTTCACAGAGAGTAGGGCTGGGGATCATTCAGAAGTTGCTGACACGATGCAGACCTCGATACGATACATATCTCGATTCAGTACAATATATTTCAATTCAATTTCGATGCAGTTCAATCAAAAATAAAGGCTCAATCGTGGCTGTGACACTAAAAGTCTTTGTTTAAACCACTTCTTGTGCAAAGGGAATATGAAAGACACCCATTTCAATCAACAAAACAGTAAAAATGTTGAATGTTTTGCATTAACGAGTTTCCTTCCTCTGAACAAGCAACAAAACTGCAGCGCTGTAACAAAATAATCCAGTAAAATATAGCAAAAAATACCGATATATCAGTACAGCAGCCCACGATATCAGTACTGTATCATCGATATTTCAATATTTTTGCAGTATTTAATATAATGAGAGAGGTTATTGCTTTGTCTGGAATGTTCCACAGTATGATATTAAACCTTTCTGTCTTCATGGAGACAAAACCGGACCAAGTCACAGTCAGAACGCCTGTTTTTCTCTGTGTTTTTGAGCAATAGAAAACACCGGTAATTGAGTAAATGTAAGGTAGAGCTGTTTAATTTCATACTGTGGAACACTGTGGGACATATCCATAGAAACAAGCAGGTGAAGGACCCCCAACCAAAAAGTTACATGGTGTACCTTTAACATGCCATTTAGTTTCAACCTCGATTTCAGTACTAAGGTATAGATTCAATACTCTGCACTGATTCTGATACCAAGATCATGATAAAAACACTGTTTGCTTAGACAAGAGAATGTGATTTTCAACATTAAATCATGGTACTTTCTTTTATATTCCCATGTGGTCTTATATCTGTGTGATCCCTCAGTGCTCCATGGGCGTATACGAGTCTATGTGCTCTTATACTTGTTCTGATTCAGCTCAAAATCATTCTAAAACCACTCAGGAAAGGTTAATTTATGTGCTGTGAATGTGGCTTTTCTTGGTATCGAAATTTGCTCAAATGAGAAAATGAAAATACATTTAACAGGGTAATAAGATATATGCGATAACAAAATGATGTATAACTTATAAGCTGGATAAAGACATATTGATTAAGGGAATTCATTTTTTGGCAGCGACGATGAGACAATAATAATAATAACAACGCAGCAGTAATTCACCATTTAAGACATAAGACACTTGAGCCTAGAACAACATAAAAGTGGCAAAATAAAATACAGCGTGATGAGAGTAGAGAGCTGTGATGTCGCCATTATGCCCAATTATAATATTAGAGATGGGACAAAAAAAAGAGGAAAATATGGAGCATTTTCGTGCTGTGTTTACGATTGGTTAGTGCGTCTCTCTCGAGAGGCCATAGATCCAAAAAGCAGTGCTGCCCTGACTGCAAAAGTACAGAACAAGTCGTGAGGCCAAAATTCTGGACTGAACTGCTGTTTTTTTTTATTAGAAATGATGTCAAAATCTCATCTTGTCTTATTCTTGTGTCTCATCTCGTCTCGTGAGAATTGCGTCTCTCCTTAGTGACGATGGGAAGATGTTAATATATGAAATACAAGGTACAGAGTCGACAGTTGAGGTCTCCAGTCTGTAACTCGGGAGTTATCAGCTCCTCTCCATCCCTTTCCATGTAGCCCCACAAAATTATTTGGGAATTATACTGAAAAATTATAATTTGATTCGTCACACAGCTATTATCACTGCAAATATACTCTTAAATTTGTCCGCGCTGATAAATTGATAAAAGGTTTTGATTAACATGACGTCACATCATCTTAGAATCCCTATTGGTATTTTGCAGTGACATTGCCCCCGGGGGTGTTGTACACGTATCTCTGTGGTGGAATGTGCAGCGGTTACCATGGCGACGGACCGCAGACATTAACAGGGGTTTAGTTAGGTATTTGATTTTCAACAAGAAGGCGAGAGTGACTAACTTTCTGGTCATATTGTGGTAAAACAAAATGAAACCAAATGAAACGAAAGTCCAACTTGAGTAACCGATAAGAATGTCCTGATCCGATATTCAGTATTGGTATCGACTCCCGATCCGGCTCTTTTATGAATGTCGGACAGTATTGGATTCAGTCACGTGATCGGACCGATCCAGTTTCACGTGTTTTTGCTGCATCAATGCGCTTTACGGCAGCCTAAATCAAAACGGCGCCATGTCGCTGCGTTTGACTTTTCACTACAATAAAACGAAAGTCAAACAGCGACGCAATCGCTGCAAACAAACTCATGGACGAACATGCAGAGCCACACAACCAATTTGATTCGTCACTTACAAAAGAATCATCCGGACGAGTTTGAGATTTACAAGCGCAAGGCAAGGGTAAGGCTTTCGTCGTCTAATGGACTTTTTGGAGCTAAGGTACGAACTTCCTTCACGAAACTACATTACAGAGACGGCGCTACTGGAGCTATAAAAACAGGTATCGAATCGGTATTGGAAAGAGCACAAAAATTGGATCGGAAGCCAAAAAATCTTGATCAGGTCATCTCTAATTACTGAGCAGACAGAGCAGTGCCTACAGCTAGCGCCACACCCCCAGGGAATGTTGACGGCGTCGGCTGCAAAGTATCAGTAGTTTAAACTGAGCTGGATTTCTGTGGTGGAATTTTCTGTTGAAGTGTCAGACTGAAGAACTGTTGACCTAGTTTATGGTTCACATCTCTGCAATGAGTCTCTTCACATGAAACAAAAAATGGGCTCAAAGTTCAGCGTATTCTCTGTCAGTATAAATAAAGAAACGTATAATAATTTTTCCACAATGCCCCCAGGCAGTCGTGCCGTTATGTTGATTGTTGTCCAGTCGAAAGGACATAAGCCAAACATTAATACGGAAAGTCTGCGGAGCCAATCCCTAAAGAAATAATAATAAGGTTCGACGTTTCTGTAGTTCTCTTTTGCTTCATAGACTTTATATAGAAACTGACACAACAGGAAGTGAGTATGGGCGCGCGTCTGGCTCCATCAACTCCGATTACAATTCTGTTTGTATTGAAAAACCCCCTCAGACTCCTCATTTTGGTTTTAAAATGTTCATATTCACTCGCTCTACATGATCCTGCTGTTTTTATTTTGCAATTTTGTCCATTAATAAATCCTTATTCCTAATATTGAACTACAAATTGTCTCCTACATCTGCATGTCTCGATAAGCTTCATTTGACTGAACGCTCTCTGCACCTCTTTATCCTCCCCTGCAATCTCTTCTTCTCCTCTTCTCCCTCCATTCTCCTCTCCTCCCTCGTCATCCTTCTCTCTCTCCGTTCATACTTGTCTCCTTCCCTGTCCTCTTCTCTCTTTTTTCTTTTCACTTTCTCTCTCTGTCCTCCCTCGTCTCCCTTCCTCTCTCTTCTCCTCGCCTTCTCTCCTTCTCTCTCTATGCTCATACTTGTCGCCTTCCCCTCCTTTCTCTCCACTCTCTCTTTCTTCCTCTCCTTTTTTCTGTCTTCCAGCTCTCCCTCTCTTCTCTCCTCTTTCTGTGCACCTTCGCTTCTTTCCTCGTCCATCCCTCCCTCTTTCTCCTTCTACTCGTCTGCGCCCATTCCTCCTTCTCCTCTTGTCCCTTCATCCTCCCTTCCTCTCTCCCATCTATCCTTTTCTCTCTCTCTGCTCATACTTGTTTCTAAGGTTGGGGATCATTAAGAAGTTGCCGATACGATACAGACTTCGATACAGTGAGCTTTTGATATACGATATATTTCAAATTGATTCGATACGGTTCAATAAAAAATAAAGGCTAAATCATGACTGTGATACTAAAAGTCTTTGTTGAACCACTTCTCGTGCAAAGTTAATATGAAACACACCCATTTTAATCATCAAAACAATGAATACTGATAAATACTGAATTGGAGTCCTCTTTAAACGCCGGGTGCAGGTGGATATTTTGATAAATAATCGCAGATTCTAAATAAACACCGAGTCTAATGTACGAGCTGGAATACAGAAGTTGTGCTGCAACAACAGGACGCAGGACTGATGCTCGCGTCGTCTCTACAGAAACAAAACTTAAAACCACACAGCTCATTTGCATAAACTATAAGCGCTGAAAATAACAGCTAGCTGTTGTGACATTTCAAATGAACTCGCCTACGTCTGTATATAAAGTCGCCTAAATTATAGTCACACTGGTTAAAAGAATTTGAGTATCGTATTTTCCCAGTTTTGCTGAGTAAGATTTTTGTGAGGAAGGGATTAATCTCCTGTCCCAAATCGCCGCCTGGTCTCACATAAACGCCTGGTCTGTTAAGTGATTGAAACAAATAAACTCCCCGGCTCTTATTTGGTATTTTATCCAATCCAATCCAAGTTTATTTGTATAGCACATTTTACCAACACAATGTTTTCCAAGTGCTGCACAGAGTAGGCACAAAATAAATTAGCACATTAATTAAGTCAATAAAAAAAACCAGTACGGTATCTTAAATGTTTTGCATAAACAAGTTTCCTTCCTCTGAACAGACAACAAAACTGTTGCGCTGTAACAAAATAATTTAGTCAAATATACCTAAAAATACTCTGATATATCAATACAGCAGCTCACGATATCAATACTGTATTATCACATTCAACAGTACGATATAGCGATATATATTTTTTGCACACCCCCACTTGTTTCCTTCCGTTTTTCTTGTCTCTCCATCCTCCCTTCCTCTTTCTCCCCTCTCTCTCTTCATTTTACTGTAGCCGAACGCTATGGGTGACGTCACACTCCTTTAATTCACTTCTTTATGCCGTCTGTGTTTTGGATTTATCTTTCAAATAGCGTAAATCTCCCGCAGAGTTACAGAGGCCCTTTCCCACCATCTGAAAATATGACATCAAATGGTACGACGTGACTCGCTGTACCCCGTCTAAGCCTGGCTGTTGCTGTTACATCAACTCAATTTCTTGCAACAGCTAACAGTATTAGCGCTCGAGCATTTTCATTCTGTAAAAGCAGCTCTCTGGAGGAAAAAGGTTTGAGACTCATGGCTGGTATGCGGTACAGCTACGGCGTTCAATTTTGTCTATAAATATTTCAGCAGCTAATTTAAAACCTCCTGTAATTCTTTTAAAGGTCCTATATTATGCAAAACCGACTCTTGTGCGATTTAAGTCATGTTATAATCCTGTAAACAATCATTTTTATGGGGTCTATATTAATTTTGGGGACTGTTTCTTTGTACTAGTGGGGGATTTCGTGTTATGTTTTGTACTTTTCTGAAGATTTAAGCTGTAGAGTGTTGAATAAACAACCTCCTGTGACTCATTAAACGTTTCATATATTTATTTCTGCTCATTCTTTACCAATACTGCCCTACAAAGTCAGAACGCCCTAACATAATGTATGGTCAAAAATGAGTTAATGTCATTTTGAGAGTATTTGAGACCTTCTTTATCACATGAGCGGCACGGTGGCTGAGTGGCAACACTCAGGCCTCACAGCAAGAAGGTTTGCGGGTTCGATCCCCGGGTCGCCCGGGCCTTTCTGTGTGGAGTTTGCATGTTCCTCCCCGTGTCTGGATGGGTTTCCTCCGGGTGCTCCGGTTTCCCCCATCAACCCAAAACATGCCCGCACCCCTATGAACTAACATCAAGGACCATGACGTCCACCCTCCTGTGGGCTCACCACCTGCAGAGGGGTTCATAGGGGGGGTCAGGTGCTATGAGTATTGGGCAGCCCAGCTGCCCCCGCGACCCAGCCGGATTAAGCGGGAGAAGATGGATGGATGGATGGATTTATCACATGAATAAATATTGTGAGCCTATTTGATTGCTTTAATGAGGAAATAATGGGCTTTGACCAAAACGGTACGAGGAACCACGGCAGAGCAGCGTAACAGTTTTTTTTCTCAGTTTCTCTGGCAAGTTAAGGTCTTTTGCCTTTGTAGGGCAGAATACAACATGTAGAATTTGGGGAAATCCTGTTTTAAGGCGTAATGGTTGTTAATATGATCGTTTATCGTGTGTATTTTCTTCAGCGATTCATCATACTTCAAAATTTGTTATTGTGCCTAGTTGTCTCTCAGTTTTGACTGGAAGGGCACCTGGTTTAAAGAAAAAGTGTCAGCTAGAATAGTTGTTTTGGAGAAATCCTGTTTTAGGGTGACGTAATAGTTTTTAATATCATTGTTTATCGTGCGTATTTTCTTCAGTGATGTGTCGTACTTCAAAATTTGTCCTATTTGTAGCCCAGTCTTCAGGAAGGGCATGCGGCGTAGAGACAAACTTCTAGCTGCTTTCCTCAGTTCTGTATGAATTTCGTGTGATAAACGGAAGTCGAGCAGTGATTTTTGCAGAATTATGACGTCTCCCATGTGCCAGCCTTCACGCTCGGCTCGTCAAACTAATTGGCAAACGAGACGATGGTTTGGAGCTGCTCTGAACTGACAAGCATGACCAGGGGAAGTTACACCGGGTCTGCTAAGTTCTGCGTTTGCCTCAAGGGAGATTTTACAGCCTTACGTCACACTACACGCTTTACGGCTGTACCCGATAGTCTGTGAAGTGAAAATGGACATAGCTAACCCGCTGGATGTCCTGTTACAAATAGGAAGTGAACATAGCGGCGCTTCTGGCTCCATCGACTCAGGCTCCAATTGGCTTTACTTTGAAAAATTGTCGTCCCCAGACAGTGTGGGGATTGGAGTGCCAGTCATTCGCATGTGTTTTGGAAGTGTATTTTAATTAAATCTTGTTTGGAAAATATTGCAACTCGTAATGGAAGAGATATTTGGCTCTAAAATACCCAGTGACCCACGGGGTATGTACTTGGGCTTGTTGCGTGAAAACAATATTCGAAATGAGGACTTCTACTTGTTTAAAGTGATGCTCTTGGCTTGCGAGAAAGTAACAACAAGGAACTGGCTGAAGAGTGACCCTTTTATATTGCAACGCTGGATAGATATAATGGAGGAAGTTTATGTGATGAAAAAATAATGTATTTTTTGATATTGAAAGCTGGTAAATCTGAGAAGCGATGGTCAAAATAGTCTATTTACAAAGGTCACTCCAAGGTGTAATGCATTTTATTTTTCTATTTTTAGTAGAACCCCGCAGATTGTGTGTTCTGTTATTTTGTGTACATTTGTTAAACCTTGGAAAAAATAAATAAAAATATCACCCCTCTCTCTAACTGCTGCTGTGGCCTAGTCATTTTGGTCTTAAAATGTTCGTATTAACCTGCTCTACGTGATTCTGTGGTTTTTATTTCACTCTTGTAGCCGCTGTAGTAGTTGTTGTAGTAGTTGTTGTAGTAGCAGTAGTACTAAAAAACATCAAGGGCCCTAAATATTCTTTGCTTTTAGTGGTTGTCACATATTTTGTCATTTGTACGGCATCCATTTCTTTAAAATGAGAAGCTAAAGCGGTTGTAAACTTCAGCTTTTACTTTATGTACATTTGTTAAACCTTGGAAAAAAAACAAAAATGTCACTCCTCCCCGAAACTGTTGCTGTGGCCTTGTCATTTTGGTCTTAAAATGTTTATATTAACCTGCTCTACATGATTCTGGAGTTTTTATTTCATTCTTGTAGCCGCTGTATTAGTTGTTGTAGCAGCAGTACTACTAAAAAAAAAATCAAGGGCCCTAAATATTGTTTGCTTTTAGTCGTTGTCACATATTTTGTCTTTTGTACAGCGTCCCTTTTAGACTCAATTTGTTTAAAATGTGAAGCTAAAGTGTAAACTTCAGCTTTTACTTTATGTTCATTTGCTGCACCTTGAAAAAAAAAAATAAAAATCACCCCTTCCTCGTCATTTGTCATTTGTACGGCGTCCATTTCTTTAAAATGAGAAACTAAAGCAGTTGTAAACTTCAGCTTTTACTTTATGTACATTTGTTAAACCTTGGAAAAAAAATTAAAATGTCACTCCTCCCCGAAACTGTTGCTGTGGCTTTGTCATTTTGGTCTTAAAATGTTTGTATTAACACATTTTGTCATTTGTACGGCGTACCGTTTTAAACTCAATTTCTTTAAAATGTGAAGCTAAAGTGATCGTAAACTTCAGCTTTTACTTTATGTACATTTGTTGCACCTTGAAAAAAATAAAAAATGTCGCCCCTTTCTCTTAACTGCTGCTCATTTTGGTCTTAAAATGTTCATATTAACCCGCTCTACGTGATTCTGTTTTTTTTTTATTTCAATCTTGTTTGTTAAAAAATCCTGTTTTCTAATATGGACCTGGCTCCAAATTCACTCCTATAACCGCTAGCCTCGTGAGCTTCATTTGACTGCAGCCGAACACAATGGGTGACGTTACACTCCCATATTCCACTTCTTTATACAGCCTATTCTTTACACTCTGTAGCCTGGACATTCACTCACTCCCGGGCGGTGAGAGACGTCAACAGTGTGATTAAATGATTAAGTATTATGGAAAAGGAGGTCTGGATGTGATGAAGAGGAGGAGAGGCTGAGGTAGGGTGTTAGGATGCTGTGGTGGAGATGAGACTGCCGAAATGTAATCAGAAAAAGTAATGTAAGTGATTGCGTGTAGTAGTATCCCGCATAAAATTCCCCTTAATCTGATCCTCTAATGCCTGAAACTTGTAATATGGACGTTTGGAAGCCTCCCAAAGCGCTCCACTATAGTCGCTAATCATTCGCTCTGTACTCTGTAGTGGTTAGCTCCTATTGCAGCAACATTCATACTTGACAAGGTGGATCGAGTGTCTTGCCTAAGGACACAATGACAGAACTCTGAGCGGGAATCAATCCTGCGACCATTTGGTTTGGAGGAACACTGCTCCAACCACTGAGTCTCCCCAATCCTCTGTGTTACTCCAAATACATGTTTTAGTATAAAATACCACAATCTTGGAGTTGCATTTAGATCTGAATGTTTTTTAACATATTTTAATGTATTTAATTTGTTGTAATAGTAATAGTAGTTGTTGTAGTTGTAGTTGTAGTTGTAGTTGTAGTTATGGTAGTAGGAGTAGTTATGGTAGTGGGAGTAGTTGTAGTAGTAATTGTAGTAATTGTAGTAGTAGTAGTAGTTGTAGTTATGGTAGTAGGAGTAGTAGTAGTAGTAGTAGTTTTAATAGCAGTAGTGTAATAAGTGTAGTAGTAGTAGTAGTAGTTTTAATAGCAGTAGTGTAATAAGTGTAGTAGTAGCAGTAGCGGTAGTAGCAGCAATAGTAGTAGTAGTAGCGGTAGTGGAGTAGTAGCAGTAGTAGTAGTAGTAGTAGCAGTAGTGTAGTTGTAGCAGTAGTAGTAGTAGCAATAGCAGTAGTAGTAGTTGTAGTAGTAGTAGCAATAGCAGTAGTAGTAGTAGTAGTAGTAGTAGTAGTAGTAGCAATAGCAGTACTAGTAGTTGTAGTAGTAGTAGCAGTAGCTGTTGTAGTAGCAGTAGTTGTAGTTATGGTAGTAGGAGTAGTTGTAGTAGTAGTAGCAATAGCAGTAGTAGTAGTAGTAGTAGTAGTAGTAGCAGTAGTAGTAGCAGTAGTAGCAGCAGCAGCAGTAGTTATTTTAGTAGCTGTTGTAGCAGCAGTAGTAGTAGAGTAGTAGTAGCGGTAGTAGCAGTAGTTATTGTAGTTGTTGTAGTAGCAGTAGTTGTAGTTATGGTAGTAGTAGTAGGAGTAGTCGTTGTAGTAGCAGTAGCAGCAGTAGTTGTTGTAGTAGCAGTAGCAGCAGTAGTCGTTGTAGTAGCAGTAGCAGCAGTAGTTGTTGTAGTAGCAGTAGCAGCAGTAGTTGTTGTAGTAGCAGTAGCAGCAGCAGTAGTACAAGAAAACATCCAGGTACCTAAATATTGTTTGCTTTGTGTGGCTGTCACATATTTCATCATTTGCACGGCGTCCATTTTAGACTGGATTTCTTTAAAATGTGGAGCTAAAGCAGTTGTAAACGACAGCGGTGCCAAGCATTGATCTGAGGGGAGAGTGTGGAGCACAGCAGATAACACTGGGCCCAAGTCACCCACGGAGAACAAATGTCTCTCAGCCCCACAATAAGGACGACTCACTATGCATTTAAATCAGGGAAGCAGAGTGCAGCTTTAGACGGTTCTTCTCGCCTTCTGTGCATGAAAAATACTCATGTTAAAGGTGCATTGTGTAACTTTTATGGTGGAGGGTCCGTCAAACGGCTTTTCCCCAAGGAGAACTTCATGGAGACCAAACCGGACCGAGTTACAGGTCAGATCTGTGGAGAGGCGACGCCGCTTGCAGTCAGAATACCTGTTTTTTGAGGCACTTTTGAGCTATACAATTGAATAACTGTAAATTAGAGCTGTTTAATGTCGTACTGTGGAACATTCAACGCAGAGCAAATGCATATCCATAGAAACAAGCAGGTGACGAAAAAGCTACAGCGTTAAAGCTCCTATATTGCACAGAATTGACTCTTGCGAGGTTTTAGTCATGTTGCTTCGCTGGTACAGTGTTTCTTGCAGAAAATTGGCTCGTCAGGGCGGAGATACCGTGCTGGCGAAATCGAGGACCAAGGAGGAGGAGATTTCGTGCCGGTGAAAGGCGAAAGTGAGGGCCGGGACGCGAGGATTCACGTGGTTTAGCGGGATGCCGTCAAGACGAGGTACAGTTGTTGTCAAGGCGGTCTCTAAAAAAAAGTATAAACTGTAAAGTGGTGCGGGAAACACTGTGTTAGCTAGAGGGAAGCTGATGCCAGTCTAACATTGTAATCACCACAGCTAACCCTCCAGTGCCGTAGTCGATAAATCCGAGTCAGGTTTCCCGACATCCGATGTATTTGCATTTCATTGCAACAGCTGGGAAAATATGGATGCCCATGAAAGTTTAATGCGATGTGGCGAGCTCCTGCTAATAAATAGAGTTTGTTAACGAACATTAGCTCTCAGCGACTCAGTTATGGCAGTTTGGCTATTATGTAAAAGAATGTAAGTAATTTATCCTCCGCGTGACTCACAAAAGGCTAGATGATCTTGGCGTACCATTGGCATACCACTAAATTGTTTCATATTGCTGACTAACTGGAGTCTACTGGCCTTCATAGTCTCCCCACACTCGCTTTATAAACCTCCTCTTTTGGAAGTGAAGGGGCTTGAACGCTCAAAGATCAAACTATGTTCACTTTTGGAATCAGACTATGTTGACTTTTCAAATCCCCCCGGGCCCGTATTACTGATGATAAATAAACTTCTCCTGCTTAAGACGTCCAGTTGGTCTCCAGACTTTTACTTCCACCCTTTCTTGGACAAGCTGAAAACTTCTACAGCATATTACATGTTCAAAAAAAAAACAACAACATCTTTCTCCTGTCAAATGATGTGAAAGAAAGTCTAAATGTCACTACAAAGTTTTAGAAGACACTTTCTCTACACACAAATGATGAAAAGACAATTCTCCCTGTTTACTGAGCGCTGCCATTTTTGGTGCGCGAGTTTGCTGAGTTTGTGTTTTGGAATTTGATCGGCCGTTCTCGAGGTGGAGGTCCGTTTTCTCCGAGTCCTGAGCACAAGAAAATGCAGCATAACCCCAAATAGGAAGTGAGCATGTGGGCAGTTAGGGCTCCATCGACTCTGGCTCCAATTGACCTTACATTGAAAAACTCTCGCCCATCTCTTTGTAACTACTGCAGTGAGCCTCGTCATTTTGGTCTTAAAATTCATATTAACCCGCTCTGCTTGATCCTGGTGTTTTTATTTCGCTATTTTGTCCACAAATAAAGTCCTATTCTTTATAACAGCTAGCATCGTGAGCTTCATTTGATTCGAGTTGAACGCTACGGGTAACGTCACGCTCCCTTAGTCCATTTCTTTATACAGTCTATGATTCGGAATAGGAATTTATTCACAGAGAAAATAGCGAAACAAAAACACCAGGATCATGCAGAGTGGGTTAATACAAACATTTTAAGACCAAAATGATGAGGCTCACTGCAGCAGTTACAGAGGGACAACAGTTTTTCAATGTAAAGTCATTTGGAAACAGAGTCGATGGAGCCGGAATTGCCCCCATGTTCACTTCCTATTTGGGACGCAGCAGCGAGCGGATTAGCCGTGTCCATTTTTATATTTTTATACACTGTCTGGGTGGCACTGAATGAAACCTTCGAGGATACGCACAAAATAGAAAGACAAATTGTGTAGTAAATGTTTGGTGTAAGGTTTCGCGCTGAGCTCTCGTTTCACTTTTCCATGTGTCTCCGTCAGGACTCCTGTGACTCACTATGTGCATTGTGGGCAAGTTTATGCGGCTCTGCGGAGATCACAGCCAAAAATCCCATTCATTATTTAAAGGCCTTTTCTCTTACAGGAAAACAATGTCGCCTAAGCATAATATTATACTCATTTTATACCATGCAGAGGGAAAGTGGTGGTAATAGTTAGGGATGCAACGATATGGTTTTCCCACGATTTGATGTGTATCTCGATACATGGGTGACGATATCAATTCGATTTGATAGGTTTTAAGATGCAAAAAAAACTCATGTAATTTTTTCTGCTAATGAGTATAATATAATAACAGTATGATGTTAATGAAACAATACATACATTACAGTACAACAGTTCATATGTGAAGTGTTTTAGTTCATTTGGTTCAATGATTCACAGCTCAGCATTTTTATTCAGTCAAAATAATAACAGAGCTTTCTCAGGCTATTTTATATTTTATAATATAGCCAGTCTACTCTTAATATAGACTCTAGGGGAGTTACACTATCAGACTTTTCCTTCTTTGACGATGATTTGATGATTTCTTTTCCTCCTGAGTGTCACTGGGTTCACATGTTTCCCTCCAGCAGCGACAAACAGAAGCTCCTCCTCCTGCCCCTGGACACTAAAACTATGTAATATCTCATAGAAATGTCTCAATGGACCATTTTCTGTTTAAAACTTATGAGATAGAGTCTGAGAAATAGATCGCGTATATTGCACGTCACTTCGGATGTGCGTATACGAGCGAGTTTGCGTTTAAAGCCGATGTAAAGTCAGAAGCGATTCTAGAGCATTTAAAAGTGAATATCAGTAAGTAAGTAAGTAAGTATGCCCTTTATTATCCCACAATGGGGAAATTCATGTGTCGCAGCAGCAACAGCAACATACACTCCACAAACAACATGAGCAATTGACATACATACAAGACATACAGACATACAAGACCAGAGTTAAAGGAAGGGGATATATATATCTATAAAAATGCAAAAGAAAACATTCCAAAAGGGTGACCTGTTCCAATAAATAAGTAAGAAAATAAATCAATAAATATAAAAGTTTTAAAAGTTAAAAAAGTTAAAAATACCCCCCCCCCCACATTCCACATTCCACCGCTCCCCAACACCCACCCATCATCATCACCACCGCCATCACCACCATGGCTACCGTAGAGAGTTGTTATACAGTCTTACTGCGTGGGGAAGAAAAGACCTGCGGTACCTCTCAGTCTTACAAAGGGGTGGATAATCCTACTGCTGCTCTGTGATCTCTCAAGGGCTGCCATTGTTCCATGCAAGGGGTGGTGGACATTACCCAAGATTGATGACAGTTTTGTCATCACCCTCCTGTCCCCACCACTTCCACAGAATCCAGGTTACAGCCCAAGACAGAGCCAGCTCTCCTAACCAGTTTATTTAATTTCTTGGCCTCTGCTGCCGTGATGCTGCTGCACCAACACACCACACCATACATAACAACAGAGGCAACCACAGAGTCATAAAAGGTCCTCAGAAGGCAGTCCTGTACCCCAAAGGACCTCAGCCTCCGTAGCAGGTGGAGTCTGCTCTGCCCCCTCTTGTAAAGTGCTTCTGTGTTAGTGGTCCAGTCAAGCTTCTTGTTAAGGTGAACACCCAGGTATTTGTAGGTGTCCACGATCCCAATGTCTATACCCTGGATGTTCACCGGTACCAGGGGGTGATCTTTGCGCCTGCGAAAGTCCACCACTAGTTCTTTTGTTTTTCCGGCGTTAATCTGGAGCTGGTTCTGTTGGCACCATGCCACAAAGTTCTGATTTAGTTCCCTATACTCCCTCTCGTCTCCGTTATTAATGAGACCGACCACAGCTGAGTCATCTGAGAATTTTTGTAAGTGACAATTTGCAGTGTAATAAGTAAAGTCAGCAGTGTAAATAGTGAAGAGAAGGGGGGCCAACACGGTCCCCTGCGGCACCCCCGTGTTACAGACCACAGTGTCGGACACGCAGCCTTTTGTCCTCACAAACTGTGGCCTGGCACACAGGAAGTCCAGGAGCCATGCTGACAGGTGGTGGTGCACTCCTGCACGGTCCAGCTTGTCCCTCAGGAGATCTGGTTTGATGGTATTAAAAGCACTAGAGAAGTCATAAAACATGATTCTCACGATGGTTCCAGACCTCTCCAGATGAGACAGGGATCTCTGGGTGAGGAAAATGACAGCGTCCTCAACCCCAACGCCAGGCCGGTAGGCAAACTGCAGTGGGTCTGCTGATGGGCCTACCAGGGGGCGCAGGTGGTGAAGGACAAGCCTCTCTAAAGTCTTTGCTAGATGGGCTGTCAGGGCCACTGGTCGATAATGGTTGAGGTCACTGGGCCTGGGTATTTTGGGCACCGGTACCACACAAGATGTCTTCCACAGCTGTGGTACTTTCTGCTGCCGCAGGCTCATGTTGAAGAGACGTGTCACAATCCCACTCAGTTGTTTAGCGCAGGATTTTAGGAGCCTGGGGCTGATTCCATCAGGCCCTATCGCCTTCTTTATCTTGAGCCTGGCCAGTTCTCTCTCCACCTGCGCTGTGGAGAGCACCATACTAGGTGACGGGGGAGGGGGGAGGGGGGAGTGAGGGGCGGTGCGTGCCCTGAAGGGCTGTGGCAGGTCTGTGGCAAGGAGAGTTGGTGGGACCGTAGTCTGTGGAGGTTTGGCTAAGAGGGGGGAGCTGTCTAAGATAGAGGGGGGAGCTGTCTAAGATATCTTTGTCATTCCTGGGTCTATCGACGTAAAATAAAGAGCGACTGAAAGATAAAATCCACCTCTGTTAGAATGTTTCAGCTGTAAATCCCTATGGAGCTGTTTTCTTGCTGCATTTGAAAAGGACGCTGCGATAACTGTTTCCCTTTCAGACCAAATTAAATGACAACACAGAGCAAATGCAGGGACATGTGCATATCGACACATGTATCGAATGAACACGTGTATCGAATTGTGAGACCAGTATCGAACGATTCAATATTATATCGAATATCGTCCCTAGTAGTAGTTCTGCTTCCTTGTATCTGTGGGAGAGTCTCTGCCTGCATATATTCTACATGGGGAATTTCTGTCAAGACTAAGACTGCAAAGATTAATCACGATTGATCAAAATGGATGCAATTAGCAAACTGCAAATACTGTAATTTTTAAATACCACAGTTTCTTCCACAAACAACAAAATATCTTGTCTTATTCTGCATAAAAACTGCTAACCCTGTAGTTTAGATTTGTACAAACTTGTTCCGAAATGTGATTATTGTATTTGTTTGTCAGCTCATATTTCAGTCTTTTTGTCAGTTTTACTTTTACTGGTTACTCGTTAGTATCAATTAGGATCTGATTTTTTATATTTTTGACAACCCTGCCTCGCAGTGCATACAGAATTTTTCAGCCCAGTAAAATTGTAATAAATGCAAAACAAAACAACAACAAACATGCTTTTATTTTAGTGTGTTTTTTGCGTTTTTTATATGCTTGAGGCCCTAGTGGGGACCATGTTACAAACTATTGTCTAAAACCAAAGAGACTGTATTCACCTCATTCTGTTAGTTGCTGAGGGCGAACTAAACGAGAACTAAAACCAGTACTAAACCCGGTTGAAATCAAATCTAAAACCAGGACTAAAATCAGGACTAAAGCCAGGTCTAAACCAAGTTGAAATCAAATCTAAAACCAGGACTAAAATCAGGACTAAAGCCAGGTCTAAACCAGATCAAAACCAAATCTAAAAACAAGACTAAGTCAGAACTAAACCAGAACTAAAACCAGTCCTAAACCAGGACATACATGCTCAACCCTTGTTCCTTTACTCTATCAAAAGTTGCACTTTTAATAACGCTTTGTCTGTATTTTTTAAATACAATAAACATGTTACACTTTTTTGAAACTATTCCAGTTTGTTGCATGTTAATAATATCAGAGCCATTGGTGAATAAAATAAAAATAAGGGACATCCTGGATCTTATTCTTCACTCTTAGTTCTTTTCATGATGTTTTATAGAAGTATTGGATCGGGACTTGGTATCGGCAGATACTAAAAATCAAACGAATCGGACTCTGGGGCAAAAAAGCGTGATCGGGACTATCCCTAATTTTGTCCATAAATAAATTCTTATTCCTAATATGGAACTCTGCTCTAAATTTACCCCTATAACTGCTCATGAGCTTCATTTGTCCACTTCTTTATACAGTCTATGTCCAAAGCGTAACTTCTGAGCAAAGTTTGTTAGATAAACTCTCACATTTCCTGGTAGAATAAGCAATGAGTTTGGTCTGTTAATATTGTCAGTGCAGGATCAACTTTACGGGGAGCAGGTGGAGCGTTGTGTTCATGTAGATTTAGACTTTGATGTGGTGCTGATCAGGGACTTTCAGGTTCGGCTGTTTGAGGTTTGACTCTAAACACCGCACAGGGAAATGCCTTTTATCTGAGATCTCACTCTGCAAAAACACCAGTGGGAAACCAGCTTTTATTGTGCTGAAATCAAACATTAGCGGTAACACGAGAAACCTGATAGGAGCCTCCTTTTTATACTTTCTGCCTTTGTAACTCTAGTAGTAATTTAGCTCATTGACATTTTTAAAGGGCCCATGCTACACTATTTTCTGATCTATTATAATGTTATTTCCTCGTCACAAACAGACCTGGAGTTGTGTTTTGTTTCATTCACATGTTTAACACACAAATCCTGCAGGTTTAGCCTGAGTTCTTCGCTTAAACGGAAAGCACTCTGCTCCATCTTGTGCAGGAAGTGCTTCACTGTGTTTTTAAACTCTTTGCACCTTCATTAGAATAATTTCAGCCCAGGAATTGCCTATCTGTACTGAACAAAAGGTAATAGGTAGCAGTTAAATTGAACAGAGCATTTTGAGCTGACCTGGAGAAGTGTTTTGTTTCAATCATGCACGTTTGAATAACCCATAATTATCTGTCTGTTTATTTTATTTTATTATTATTTGTCTGTTTGGCGGCACGGTGGCTGAGTGGCAACACTCAGGCCTCACAGCAAGAAGGTTACTGCCCATAACTATGCTCATCAGTTTAGATCGTGGGGCCAATTTACTTACATTGTGGAAGGGTTTTACAGGTTTTACAGGGTTTTTCTACTTCGCGGATTTCGCATATCGCAGATTATTTTTAGAACGTAACGAGGGACCACTGTAGTGAAAAGTCCCACACAGCGACATGGTGTTTTGATTTACAGCCGCCGTAAAGCGCATCAATGCCGCAAAAACATGTGAAACTGGATGGTTCCAACCACGTGAATCCGATACTGTTTGATACTCATAAAAGAGCCCGATTGGAAGCCGATACAGATACTGAATATCGGATCAGGACATCCCTAATTGCTAACAAATAACATATTTATGTCACCATATCTTTTATTTTTATTTTACTTTTTATTGATTTAAAAATGCTCTGAAGACAACAGATTAACCTGTTTAGTAGGTTTCATTTTTGTTTTTATGCTCTGAATCCTTCCTCCCTTTGTTTTCTGCTCTAAATCGCTCCCAGTTTCAAATATTTTATTCTGGATAAACTGCTAACCCTTCACAAACAGGTTCTGAAATGTGATTCTTGTCTTAGTCTGTTCGTTCATATAACAGTCTTTTTGCCAATTCCCTTGATGCGAAATGTGAACAGAATCTTATTATTTTTGCCCTTGCCCACTGTGTCCCACAAAAACTCCTCCATGCACAGCCCTCTTGCCATTTCAAAGTCTCTATGTGAGACGCTTGTGTGGTGATCATGACTGTACCTGTGCTCCACACCTGTAGATGAGCGGGCACCACTGTACATGAGTAAAAGAGATGTCCACAAATAGTAACAGTCTGACCTTTTCTATCGCTCTCGAGAAGCCTGTTTCATTTAGCTGTTCGGTGGATATTAGAAAAGATGCATCTCCCCAATGACTTCCAGCAAAAACAAGATTATTTATCATCAGGTGAAAACAACAGGTGGACGCACGGAAGAACTATATTTGAGATATGTTTGGGACGGCAGTAATGTGTTAAAGGGGAACTCCAGCACATTTGAAGCTAAAGTCCATTGCTAGAGGTGGTCGAATACTGTCAGAAGCCAAAAAATGGCACAGATCAGTGTTGCCTCGGCGGAGATCTCACTGTAGTAGTGAACCTGTCAAGGTAATAAGCTAGCATAGTGATGGGGCATGTTCTTAGCTTCCATGTAAAATGGCAATTTGCACAGAAGAAGCTTAACACCACTTTAACCCATCTTACAACAGCCACGAGTCTAACAAACAAAACGCTCTGCCTGGTTCACTCATTAGTGTCTGGAAATGTTAGAAAACAACTTTATAAGCAGCCTTAGCATTACCTTTGTTGATTTCCCACTGCACATGCGAAAGTCCAAAAGACTCGATCGCCAATGTCGTTTCTAATCCCTATATATATTTATATTTTTTGAAAAAAAAAAAAAAAAACATTCCCGAACCATTTTCTTTCAACAACTTTCAATTTCTATTCTTCACCGTCACTAATCGATTCTCACTTGTTGCTTCTGGCGGCTCTAATCTCTCGCCGCCGCTGGAGTCGACAATCGAGTCTTTTGGATTTCACATGCGCAGTGGGAAATCACCAAGGTAATGCTAAAGCTGCTTATAAAGTTGTTTTATAATGTTTCCAGATATTTATGAGTGAATCAGGCAGAGCGTTTGTTTGTTAGACTCTTGGCTGTTGTAAGATGGGTTAAAATGGTGTTAAGCTTCTTCTGTGCAAATTGGTGTTTTACGTGGAAGCTAAGAGCTTGCCCCAAATCACTACACTAGTTTGTTGCCTTGACAGACTCACTGCCACAACAAGATCTCCGCCGAGGCAACACTGATCTGTACCGTTTTTTTGGCTTCTGACAGTATTCGACCACCTCTAGCAATGAACTTTAACTTCAAACGTGCCGAAGTTCCCTTTAACTCTTCTGACCTAGTTCTGCTTTTCACATTTTAAGACAGGTGGAGCTGAGGTGATTTCGAATTAAAATAGGAAGTAGGTATTTAAAACCTTTTATTAGCCATTACCAAAATGTGCTGTGGACCCCTACGATACAAAGATCAGACAGGGCTCCTCTAATAGGATTTAACATATAAAATAATATGTTGATTTATATTAAAATAATGTACTTCCATGGGCTTAATATGTTCAGAAAATTCACTTGCCTGATGAGTTACATCCACTGTCCTTAAAGGTGGGGTGATCAAATCTCGTAAATGTTTAAAATTGTGTGTTTTTCCCCAGAGAGTACACACTATTGTAAAAACGGCACCAAATTAGACCTTACACGCTCTCTGCTTCTAATAGACTAAAACATTTTATTGATTGCAAACCTAAAATAAAAGAGCTGTGAGCATCGCTTGGATTGACTTAATGTTTCCTTTCCACGCCGCTTCATTATACTGTCTGAAAAAGATGTTCTAAAGCCGTACATAAGCCCGAAAATTCAGGCATGCCAATACTAGCAATGTATTCTATATTTTAATGTACAGTATAAGGGTCAATGACGTATAAGGATTTTCAACAGGCACATTTTAAAATATAAAAATATGAGTTTCTATTGAACTTTTTCAAATATTTACAATGTCATGTGCATAAATCTATGTTTAACATTTATATATATTTTTTACATTTTCAGTGTAAAATGTCATGTGGTGCGACCGAGAATAATCTTAAAATGGTTTTATTTTCTAAAACATGGTTGGGATATTAATCTAAGTTCTGAGTAATATGAAGTGCACAGAAACAAACTGTTGCATTTCTTTAGATGTTTAATGCATGTTGATATTTTCTTTTGCTGTCCAACTTGACAGTCGCCTGCTTGTGTTTAATGAACAAACTACTGCCCTGTAAAATGCATCAAATGAAGAAAAATGCCTAAAGAACCATTCACCCAAGTCTACTTTGTCTGTTATTAAAACTCATAATTACTGGTGTTATTAGTTGCACCACATGATGCACAGTCACACCACATGACATTTTAACACTTTAAGTACAAAAAACATGCAGAATAACTCATGGTTTCTGGAAAAAAAAATGATTTGGTTGAATGGAGGTCAGAGGAACTATAGAAATGTGGTGAATTATTATGAAATTGGGCAGAAAATTTAGGCGTCATGTCATTGACCCATGTATATCATGCTGTGTTTCCCAAATTGGCATCTGGGGACCCCAGGGAAGCCTCAGAACCAGGGGGCCCCAGAAAGGTTAGACTTCAACTTAAACAAAGTTTATTGATCCACAAGGAAAATTATTTGGACACAGTAGCTCACACATCACATTTTATTATAATAACAAAGAGTAAAACATATAAACACTAATAATGAATTCTACATAAGTAGCAAAAAATGTGTCAAGAAACAGGTGTTAAATAAGGTATAAAAGGCTGTCCACACAAGCAAGAAATACAATTTTGTAACTTTACATATTTGTTCATGTTTTTATTTTTTAGATTAGTATTGTATTAAGTCCATGGAAACTTTGTGTTTTCTTCTAATAAGACAAATTTGTAAAAAGCCAAATAGCTTATTTTAACTTGACTTATTTGAGTGGTAGCACTTCCACCTTTGTCAGAGGTGTCAGTCGGATAAATCTGCAAGATCTGTCAAACTGTCCATCAATCTCTGCAAAATACTTTTACTTTTTACTCTTTAAGTACATTTTTAAGTGTATTTTTACACATTTTTACTTAAATAGATTTTTCATGTGATACTTTTACTTGTGTAACTTCTTGCCCTTGTATCTGTACTTTTACTTAAGTAACAAAATGGAGTACTTCACCACCGCAAATAAACACCCTTGTTTATTTGCCTGAAACTGTTTGCATTATATAACCCACAGAAGAAAAGTCTAGAAAACTCTGCTTCCCTGAAGACCGCTCTGGAGACCTCACAAACTTTTACTTCTGAAGCCTTTTTCCTATTCACATGAGCTACTTGAACTTTTCCTTAAACTATCTGAACACGGCTTGGAAACCCGCTCGACAGGCTCCCTTTTGATGAACAGGCAGCCCAGGGATTTTGACGCACATCACAACATTGAAAATGAAAAAGAGAAAAAAAAAAACTTCAACATCAACTTGGTGGAGCTGCTGAATTTTCACACCTGCCATCCAAATCCAGGTCTAGGAGTTTAAACATTCAACTTGTGGCGCCCATTTGCGTTCAGCTAAAGGACTTGTGATCCAACGGTGGGTGACGGACCAAGATAACCAAAGAAATCCCCTAATAATCGGCGCTCCCAGGATGTTGCAAGCTAGCGTTCTTGTGGATTAGCGCTTCCTCAAGCTGCAGTGTGGAACCGAATGTAAGGTTTGAGCTAAAAATAGGAAGAAGAAAAAATATCGCAGCAGCAGCTTCAAAGAGCATGGATAAGTACGAGAGGAACAAACGTATTTTGTGAAACATGCGCTCCAGTAATGTCATTTTTAGGAGAG
Source organism: Odontamblyopus lacepedii (assembly GCA_034769755.1). Lineage (NCBI taxonomy): Eukaryota > Metazoa > Chordata > Actinopteri > Gobiiformes > Gobiidae > Odontamblyopus > Odontamblyopus lacepedii. Next base: position 11,295,451 of record CM068345.1, on the reverse strand, counting down.
GAAATGCATTTTGTTCTTTGATTTTTTATTTTTTTTTGAACCAGAAAGATAAGAAAATGACTTTTAAAGAGTCGTTGAGGAAACTTTGTTTCCCACTTTATCACCATTAATGTCAAAAATTAAAGAAATTATGGTTCTTAAAAAATTACAGGATTTGCGATTTGCGAATTAGGCATTGAATTATTTGGATTGTGCAAAATAAAAAAAATAAAAAAAACAATACTTTACAATAGTCTTAAAGGTGCATTGTCTGTTTTCTCCATGGAGCTGTTACAGCTTCGCCTTGAATGTTTCACAGTATGGCATTAAGCCTTTCTATTTTCATGGAGACCAAATCAGACTATGTTATAGGTCAGATCTGCGGAGAGGCGACCCCGCTCACAATCAGAACGCCTGTTTTTCTAGGTATTTTTGAGCTATAAAACCATTTGTGACTTAGTAAATGTTAGGTTTAGCTGTTTAATGTCATATTGTGGAACATTCCAGGCAGAGCAATGAGCAATCTCCATAGAAACAAAAGGGTGACAGACCCCCAACCAAAAAGTTACATAGTGCTTCTTCTTTTTTTTTTCTTTTTTGAACCAGAATGATGACTTTATTTCCCACTTTATCACCATTCACATCAAAAACATCTGTCAGTAAAATTTTAGAAGCATCAACAAGGCTGTAAATATATTCTCACTGTGTGTTGTGAAATCTAGTTTATAATATAAAGTCTGTATTAGCCTTTGAATGCAAATGAAGTCACTAGCTTACAACATTTGCATTTTAAAGGGCTCATTTTAGGCTATTTTCTGATCTATGTTATAATGTTGCTTCCTCGTCACAAACCTATCTGGAGTTGTGTTTTGTTTCATTCACACATTTTTCTGTTCCACCACAATTATTTGGATAATTTCAGACCTGGAATTGCCAATCTTTACCGACCAAAAAGGTAAAAGGAGCTGCAAACTACCTCTTTGATGACATCACAAGTGAAACAGAGCATTTTGAGCTTTGGAGATGTAGACAGACAATTAATAAAGGATGAGTCAAACATGTGTAAATGAAACAAAGCACAACTCCAGGTCTGTTTTTGAGGAGGTAACAACATTGTAACATGGTTTAAAGCTCACAAGAGGCAATTTTGTGTAACATAGGACCTTTAAAGTTAAAAATAGAGAGCTCTTGATTTAGTTGGAGATGTGAACATATGTCTTTCTGGAGCCACTAGACACTAGTGGTGAAGAGGAGGAGATGGAGAGGCAGAGGTGATGGTTTTACTGCTGCTGAGGTGATGTGTGAACATGGAAGAGGATGAAGGGGAGGATTGCATGATATTGGAAGTAAATCCATTGTGAGTCTTATGATTAGAATTGTGAATGAGATTAGATTTGCAATAGGGATGTCCTGATCCGATATTCAGTATCGGTATCGGCTCTCCTCTTTTATGAGTATCAGACAGTATTGAATTCAGTCACGTGATCAGACTGATCCAGTTTCACATGTTTTTGCAGCATCGATGCGCTTTACGGCAGTTGTAAATCCAAACGCCACCATGTCGCTGTGTGGGACTTTTCACTACAACAAAACGAGAGTCAAACAGCGACGCAATCACTGCAAACAAACAGTTTCTTGTGGAGGAACCAGCAGAGCCACATTAACACTACCAATTTGATTCGTCACTTACAAAAGAATCATCCAGACGGGTTTGAGATTTACAAGCACAAGGCGGCAAAGCCACAGCAGCAAACACTGGCAGAGGCATTTCAAAGTGGAGAAAAGCTGCCTCGAAATGGCGACAAATCCAAGAAAATAACACAGAGGATTGTCGAATTCATCGCTTTAGACGATCAATCACTGTCTGTCGTGGAAAACATGGTTTCTTCCAATCCTTAGGGTTGTATAAAAAAGGTATTGGTATCGGATTGGTATCAGAAAGAGCACTTCTGAAAAAAAGTGGATTGGAAGACAAAAAATCTTGATGGGACGTCTCTAATTTGCAGTATGGTTGTAGGATTCTGATCAAAATGCAATTGTAAACAACTCCAGTAGCATTAAATTTGATAAATTATTACTAAATTAGATCCTATATTACGCAAAATTGACTCATGTTTTCTTTTTGAGAGAACGGAAAGAACTAAATATGCAGGATTTGTGTGGTAAATATGTGTGAATGAAACAAAACACAACTCTGGGTAGGTTTTTGAAGAGGTAACAGCATTATAACATAGATCAGAAAATGGCGTAATATGGGCTTTTTAACATTCGAGAGACAAACAGTGCCTTTCAGAACATGTTTGCAGGGGTCTAAACAACAGGTACAAGACATTTAGAAAGAAGAGAATATTTTGTTGGAGCTAACAGTCTGTTATCTAAATAATTGCAGCCCGTGTGGTTTGATTGCTATTTATTTTCCCTAGAAGAAAGTGTATATGATTTGTTTGAGAGGTTCAGAAGCAAAAGGTGGCAGTTTTCATATAGATATAGTGTACAGTTATGTAACTGTCTGTTTTTCTTTTTCATAATGATGCATTAATGGAGCTGAATTATTCCCTGGTTGTGCTGAAGATGGACTGGCGTGGGCAGAGCTGTGTTTCAGTTTTAGTTTTTCCGCGATTGATGCAGAACAGAGGCAGCCACTGTCTGTGTGAATGATTATGTATGTTAGCTCAAATGTTTTATATTTGACATGGAAAGTAAAAAAACTGTTTGCTTCTCCCTGAGTTCGAGGGAGGTGTGACCCGACTTTGTGTTTTGTGTACATTATGAAGCCCCTGCGCTCCTCATGTGTGTGTCAGTCTCAGATCGTAACCACCAAACACCAGCAACGCTATGATGACAGCCGATAAAACAGAACGTCAGGGGCAGAGGAGCAATGGAGACACAAGGTACAAACTCAGGAAATAGCGAAAATAATGAGGTAAATAATAATGAAGATGTTATTACTGTGGTAAATTTAAAGCGCAGCATCTCATTCACATTATCCATAGAAATTGTCTTCCACAAATAATGACATCCAGTCCACAAAACTGCGCTATTAATCCAGTTTGAGGCGTTCTTTAAACTTAAAAGACACTAGCTCCCCACGTGTGTCTGTTTACATCTACACAGCGCACGGATCAAGGTGAAGCTGCAGATTAGCGACAGTGACTCTACTTCCTGTGGACTTTATCTCCAATCTTTTATGCTTTAAAAATCCTGAATCTGAAGTATTGCACCACATTTCACAAACAATAATAACACAGTTTTGACTTGTATCTAAACTAGAAGTGCAGATACAATCTTTTCAACACTTGAAGAGTCTCAGAGCAAGTCGTTTTACTGGAGACAGGAAACAGCTGACGCTATCGCCCTCACAACTTTATAGCATGTGGTCCGCAGACATATCCCGCTGCAGTCTTTGCAATCGGAAATTTTAAGTCTCATAAGATTCTCGTGTAAGACTGAAAAATCCTGTAGCGTGTGGCAGCCTTAAGTCAAATTTGATTTCATGTTTTCCTTTGGGTGGATTTTATAACTGTTCCTTTTTCGCTTGATGTAATATTGGGCTATAGAAAGTAGCTGAAATGAAAAGACACTGCAGATTCTCTCCTCCCCTCTGTTGTGCTGACTCTGAGACTGACCCCCTTCTTACGCACTGTGAAGAGAAACTTACATTTTTGTTTTAGCTCTGTTTTCATACCCTGTTTAACACTGTGCACTGTGTAACTTTTATGGTGGAGGGTCCGCCCTGTGCTTGTCTTCGTCAAGGTGTTCCACAATATAGCATTAAACTTATCTTTCTCCATAAATACACCACCAGGCCAAGTTGGTTTTCAGATATGAGGAGAGGCAAGACCACTCAAAGGTCAAATGCATTCTTTTTAAAGGTATTTCTGAGCAATAAAACACTATTAAATCAGTGCAGGATAGATGCCTTTAATGCCCTACAGAGGAACATTCTGGACAAAGCAAAAACATTTCCACGAGACAAGAAGGTGACAGACCATCCACCAGAAAAGTTGCACAATGCACATTTAAAGTAGCCCAAACCAATACTTGTTTGTGTAACTGTCCTTGGTTATAAATCTTGATTAGTAGATATGATTTTAGCATAGTACAGTCCCGTAGGCATTCATTCATCAGTTTGTGTATTAGGATTAATTATTGTGGCATTTGCGGACGTGAATGCCCAAGAAGCAATTTCTCAGAAGCTTCACTGTGTCCTTTAAACAAATATTTCACACTAAACAAAACACGAAACACTGACGTTTACTTTTAGGACCAAAAGCAAACAGCAAATAATAATGAGCTTGAAAGAAAGAAAAACACTAAAATCCAAAATGATTATTAAAGATTCTATCCATCCATCCATTTTCTAGCGCTTATCCGGGGCTGGGTCACGGGGGCAGCAGTTTCCGGTCTTCCCCGGGGCCTCCTTCCGGTGGGGCCTGCGGAAGAAACTCATCTCGGCCGTTTGTATCCCTGATCTCGTCCTTTCGGTCATTACCCAGAGCTCATGACCACAGGTGAGGGCAGGAATGTAGATTGAGGTAAATCGAGAGCTTTTTCTTTCGGCTCAGCTCCCTCTTCACCAGAACGGTCCAACAGGGCGACCGCATCACTGCTTACGCTGCACCGATCCGCCTGTCAATCTCTCGCTCCATCCTCCCCTCACTGTGAACAAGACCCCAAGATACTTGAACTCCTCCACCTGAGGCCTAAAGATTCTATATTACACTAAAGTGACTCTTGTGGGCTTTAAACTATGTTGTAATGTTGTTACAAACATACCAAGAGTGTTTTATTTCGTTCACATGTTTGCGTATTCCTTTATTATTAGTTTGTCCACATCTCCAAAGCTCAAAATGCTCTGTTCCACCTTGTGATGTTATGCAGTGGTAGATTTCAAGTTAACACCTATCTTTTACCTTTTGTTAAGTATAAATAGGCGATTCCAGGGCTGATATCATCCAATTAATTCTAGTGAAGGTTTATGGAGTTAAAAACACGGGGGAGCACTTCAGACAAAAACAGACTCAAACAAAAAACAACTCCAGGTATGTTTATGAAGAGGAAATAACATTATAACGGATCAGAAAATAGCTTAATATGGGCCCTTTGAACAATGAAGCAGCGTTATTTCGACCAAAAATGTTTTCCTATAAACTCTTCGCAATCACAGTTTCTCAGTCATTTGTCTCACCTTGTTGAGTATTTCAACAATAATTTCAACCTCCAACACTCAGTACACTAAGTATTTATAAGTTCTCCTCTCACCTGCCTCAGATCCCCTCAGAACTTCAGTAACTCCTCTAATCCCTTCCCTGCACTCAGCTAAACGTGACGTGAAATTTTCGGACCACTGCAGGTACGCCTCTCTCTCCTCTTTGAAGTCGTTCACTCCTCTCTCCATCCCCCCGTGGTGGACCCTCCTTCGTTCGGAGATTAACTTCACGCGTTTTGTTGCTAATCGGGCAGAAGGCGTCACATTGCGGTTTTGGTCGGGGTTTGGTTCGGCGCTGTGTGGACCGCGGGTAAGTAAGTTAGGCCCGGGGGGGATGGGGGTTTAGAATCGCTCGCTCCCCCAGGGGGCCAGTCGGTGAAAATGAAACGTCAAATGTGTGAAGGCGGGCGCTGTGATGTAGAATGTTAGTGAACAGCAGTGAAGTGAGAGGAGGTTAAGGTCAGTTCAGCTTAAGATGAAAGAAAATAAAGATCGCTTACACAACTTAAAATGTTCAGAAACATCAAAAAACGACAAAAACGACAAAAACATCTCATTCCATTTGCTGGATTTCAATAGTAGGCTTTCCAGTAGTGAACATTTTACAGTTTTAGTGAATTAATAATAGGAGAGATAATAAAATACCAATGTTATGATACTGCTGTGGGTCCTGAACCTAGTCTGATACTGGTACAGAATATAGATTTGTTAAACTATTTTAAATTCCTAAGTAAGACATTGATAATGCTGTGGAAAGAACCCAGACTTTCTTTTGCAGTACAGTTTCATCTTATTTACTAACCATACCATACCAACTTTATTTAGAAAGCACTTTACAGACAAACTTTACAGCCGGCATAGTGCTGTACACAGACACAGAAAAGACAAGCACAGTACAACACAATATACAATATAGAATAGAATAGAATAGAATAGAATAGAATAGAATAGAATAGAAGGCCTTTATTGTCATTGTACACAGTATAATGAGATGAGAAGCTGCTCCTTCAAATTGCACATAAAAATTAATAAAACTACTACCAGGAGGCACATAACAGACAGAGACATAATGTGAGACAGACTTGGGACTAAAGTGTTTAGCAGTGAGCATATGAACACAATACAACTACTAAAAAAACATAGGAAACAATTAGATACTCAACAACAACAACAAATGTACATCGCATGTGTTAAAAGCCAGTGAAAAATTGTGCATTTTTAGGACTGCTTTAAAAACAGATACAGACTCCGCCTTCGCCTCCTTGGTAAATGTACATCTGTAACCTGGTAACACAGCAGAATATAGATGGTAAAGGCTTTTAGTGAATAATTTGTTAAACTATTTTAAATTTCTGAGTCAGACATTGATAATACTGTGGAAAGAACCCAGACTTTCTTAAATATACATCTATATTCTGGTAATACAGCAGAGTATAGATGGTAAAGGATTTGATGGTTGGAATGAATTGAATTTAAATGGAAATGCTTGATAGATTTTAGACTTTAGACTTTATTGTCCCAAAGGGGAAAGTCATTTTCACGTACACAGAGCTCATTTGACACATACAGTGACAACACAGCACAAGAGACACAGACACATTACAGCAGGCTTTACAGTGCACTTATCGGGCTCTACTGTTCAGAAATATAATGGCCGAAGGGAATCAGCAGGCCCTCTTGCATCTAAGCGCCCTGTACCTCCGTCCTGAGGGCAGAGGGGGGAAGGGTTCCTGTAGTGGGTGAGTGGGGTCCTGTTCTATGGAAAGTGCAATGTGTCCGATGGCCCTGTTATTAAGATCTGCCAGGTTGATTTGGGGAGTCCTATGATTTTAGCAGCTGTGTGTGAGTTACCTTTGTTAGTTTAGGCCATTTTTAACAGTGAGCACATTGAAAAAGCAGGTGGAACAATACAACACGATGGACTGGATCCTCCTGTGGGCTCACCACCTGCAGAGGGGTTCATAGGGGGGGTCAGGTGCTATGAGTATTGGGCAGCACGCTGCCCCCGCGACCCAGCTGGATTAAGCGGGAGAAGATGGATGGATGGATGGATGGACTGGATGCTAGATTTGTACAACAGTAATAACAAATGCGGAGAAACATCAGTCCTTTGAGTTTCCAGATTACTGACAGTCGTTGATGGCTTCTTTTGTAAATGTAACTGGTAAGAAATGGATAACGCCATGGTGAGAATTTAGACGTCCCTTGTACTTACCAAGTACATTTCAATCAACATCTGCAAGAATTAAGAAGATACACCCTACTGGCAATTTTTGAGCACTTGTTTTGTCAGGTAAGTACTACATATAATCATGCAATAAATGGGTATGAATGGGTAGGTGCTGAAAAAGCAGCAGTCCTATTAGTAATTAACTGGAAACAACAATGAACAACTGGGATAACCGTGAAGGACCTAGAAAGTCAAGAAGAATAGAGGATGTAGTTTATTTGAAACACTACTGATCTTTCCTTGTGATTGCTCAATTTTGAGTTATTAACAACCAAAACAGCATTAACTTAGTAACTAGATGATATGGTGCAATATTGGAGTAAACTACCAGGTACATGGATAGTATGTTCTCTCTTTTTACTGAGTAATTTCATCATTATTTTTTCTGAAGTTACCATCATAAAGCAGTAGTATCCATTCATCCATTTTCTTCCACTTATCCGGGGCTGGGTCGCGGGGGCAACAGTCTAAGCAAGGACTCCCAGATTTCCTTCACCACACACACTTCCTCCAACTCCTCCGGGGGGACCCAAGGCGTTCCCAGGCCTGGAAACAGTCCCTCCAGCAGGTCCTGAGACTTCCCTGGGGCCTCCTTCCGGTGGGACATGCCCGGAACACCTCCCAAGAGAAGCGCCCAGGAGGCATCTGGAACAGATGCTCGAGCCACCTCCGCTGCTCCTCTCGACGTGGAGGAGCAGCAGCTTTACTCCGAGCTCCTCTTGTATGACTGAGCTCCTCAGCCTGTCTCTAGGGGAGTGCCCGGCCACTCTGCAAAGGAAACTCATTTCGACCTCTTGTATCTGTGATCTCGCCCTTTTGGTCATTACCCAAAGATCATGACCTACCCTCACCTATGGTCATAAAGCACTTGTAATTACCCAATAATACAGTTGTTTCATAGTAATGCTTGAGATATTTCAAGGCAATTACTTATCATTTACTTTGTAGTTACCATTATTTTTTACTTTAGGTACCATGTAACTTCTCTTTTTTACCTTGTTGTTACGCGGTAGATGCATGGTAATTAGGGGACTGTAAAAGAAAGGGTTACTGCAGTTTTCATGCAGAATAAGATATTTAATTCTGGTACTTTTGCAGCCCTTTCTTGACCTGAGGAGTGAGTTTTAGTATCTTTAGAACATTGAACCAGAATGCTTCACAGTACATTAAAAACCAGGACAAATTCATGTCTAAACTGTAACCTTCCTTTTAGATACTTGTAAATGTGAGTCTGTCTTCTCTGTGGCACTACTCCCCTGTGCGTGTTGGTACACTTTGTAGCTCCACATAAAACGCACATCAGGATTTCACAGTGTTTATTAGCGCTCCTCCATTAGCCAACGGTTATGTGAGCTAGCCCAGGGGAAGCTAATTAGATTCTTTCTGACCTCCTCCTTGGGCGCGAAGAGTATTTCCGAGTTGTTTCTTTAATCTGTATCGTGTCACTCGTGAATAATTTATTGCTGTCATGTGTTTTTTTTTTTTTTATCGTACAAGAGAACGGGCTACAAAGAGCATGGGAGATGGTTCGTCCAAGTTTGTGCTGATCCGCAAACACGAACAAAGCAGCACATGGAGATGGGAAAGCTGGAACGCATTTGATAGAACTTTTATTGCCGTATCTGCAAGAAAAGTCTGGTGGGTAATTGGACAGTGAGATGTCAGTTTGCCTTGTGTACAACATGAAAACATATTCGTTTCGCCATATTTTTTTTTTAAAACTTTGCTCTACTGGTCAACTTTCCAACACTGCTGTCTATTGAATAAGGTGAGGAATCACAGGGTCCATCACGATTTGGTACTCAATACGTTCATTCGATCATCGTTTTTTGTATCAGGATTAATTATTGAGCCATTTGCGGACGTGAAAGCACAAGAAACAATTTCACTGTGTCCTTTAAACAAATATATCACAACACAAAACACAAAACACTGCCTTTTACATCTAGAACTATTTTATTACATCTCCAAAGCTCAAAATGCTCTGTTCCACCTTATGATGTCAGATAGTGGTAGTTTTCAAGTTAGCAACTCCTTTTTTCCTTTTTAGTTCATTAAAGATGGGCAACTCCAGGGCTGAAATTATCCAAATTATTCTAGTGAAGGTGTGTGGTGATTAAAAACACAGTGGACAGTTGGAGTGTTCAGTTTGAGAGAAGAGCTAAGCCCAAATATGTAGGATTTGTGTGTTAAATGTGTGAATGAAACAAAACAACTCCAGGTATGATCAGAAAATAGCGTAATATGGGCTCTTTAAACAGAAAAGCAGCCTTATTTCAACCCAAACTGTATTCCTATAAACTATTCATAGTCACAGCGCCTCAGTCATTTGTCTCGCCTGGTTGAATATCACTATTTCAGCCTCCAACACTCACTACACTAAGCATTTATAAATGTATTCCCTCTTCTGACCTGCCTTAAATTCCCTCAGAACTTCTGTAACTCCTCTAATCTTTGCAAGTCTGCTGAATAAAGCTTGCAATTACAGGATCCCTCACGATTTGATACTCGATACATGGCTCACGATACAATATTATTATTATGATACAGTGATACACGCGATAAGTAATATATTACACATGATACTCTGTGATATACTGTATTTACGGTCTATAAATCACACTTTTTTCATGGTTTGTGGTGCGACTTATATATCAAAATATATAATTTCACATGTTGGTTATTTATAATTTCACATGTTGGTTATTTTCACACTGACAGCCACGAGGGGGCGCTCTAGGCTTGTGCGCCAGTATCTGCTACTCCCATTACTCCTGAACCACTGAAAATCTAAAGTTTAAACATCAACTTAAAATAAAATAAGAACAACCGAGAAAGACTGAACACAAATGCCTCCAAAAAGAAAATCATATTCTGCAGATTACAAGCTGCAAGGAGTGAAATATGGAGCTGAAAAGGGAAATCGAGCAGCAGAAAGAAAGTCTGGCGTAAGCGAGAAACTTGTAAGAGACTAGTTAAAAGCGGAGGACACTCGAACTGCAATGAAGAAAACAAAAAAAGCTGTTACCGCTTCGTGCAACGCAGCCGCCTCTATCAGAGCACGAACGACGGCATCCCAAAAACTGCAGCAGACTTCCGCGCCGAGGTCGACAGTTTGAAGTGTTGAAATGTCTGTTCTTGGTCTCTGATTTTATCAAAAAATCCTGACCAAAAAATGCAACTTATATATGTTATAGTCTGGAAAATACGGTACTACTGTGTTTTTAAAGGAAACCAAATACATTTTAACAATATTTCAGACAAATTCCGTTTCACCAAGTATGCAACAAAACTGTAGTGCGACCACAAAAAAATAGCTAAAAAATACTAAAGAAATTCTCTAAGCGATATATATATCAATATAGCAGCAATTTGGCATCACAATATAGCGATATTTCAATATTTTTGCACACTGAACCATTATACCAGTACCTTTCCATGTATAATAATGGCTACAGCGTACTTATTTTTGGTCAGACAATGGCTAAGGAGATGTTTCTTTTGTTGACATCTTTCGGCTGCTAAACTCCCAGGCTTCCTCCAAGGTTCAGCTGAAGACCTCCCGTTGGTGGTCAGCCGGACGGTTCGGACAGGCCACCACGATAGGCTGACATCTTCTGATTCATTCCTCACCAAAAAGAAGTTTTGTTTTTGCTATTTTTGTCCATGACGTCCGCCCCCACTGAGGCTGAAGTGATGAAGGATTTCCCAGACAATATAATGTGTGAGGGTCAGAACAGCTGAGGAGCCGTCTGTGGTCTCTTATTATCTCCTATACGGGGGCTCAGCCAAAGTGACATCGCTTCTTATTACGTAAATTTTACATCAAACGTGTCTGGTCACTGATGTGCTGAAAATTAAACAGAATCTCATCAACAAAGTGCATCCACTGCTAATTCTGAACGATAGGGGATGACATTTTTTACGACGCCTGCATACATTTTTATTAGGTAAATGAGTTGCTCAACAAAACTGACTGTACAAAAAAACAGTGGTGCAGCAACTGAGATCAAAATACTAAAAACCTCTTCACACTTCCTGTTGTATTTCCGTGAGACTTACACAAATATAATGATAACGCTGATATAATAATGGTCTTTCTAGCTTTATCCCATGTTTGACCTTGTGTTCGTTTGACTTGGTTCCTCTCCGGTTGTGACGCCCAAATAAGGCAGTTTGAGATGCAAAGAAAGAAGCTTATTTAATCCCATGAGATGCATGCATACACTTCAGGCATTCGACCATCTGCACCACTAAACATGTTGCCCATTACAGTTCAGTTGCAGATTGAATTAAAAACACAATCCCACAAAAAATTACAAATATTTCAGTTTTCTTAGATTACACCTACATTTGATTTATTATTTATTTACTTAGAGTTTTCATTCTTAAAGGCGCCTATATTACATTATTTTCTGATCTATGTTATAATGTTTCCTCATCACAAACAGACCTGGAGTTGTGTTTTGTATAATTCGTTTAACACACAAACCCTGCATGTGGTAATACATATAAGTGCTCCACTGTGTTTTTAAACTCCACACACCTTCTCTAGAATCATTTGGATGATTTTAGCCCTTGAATTGCCGATCTCTACTGAACAAAAGGTAAAAGGAGCTGTGAACTTAAAAACTATCACTACATGACATCACAAGGTGGAACGGAGCATTTTGAGTTTTGGGGATGTAAACAGACTAATTCAACTAGATGTGTGACTGAAACAAAAAATAGCTCCAGGTATGTTTTTGATGAGGTAACAATATTATAACATGGCTTAGAGCTCATAAGAGTCAGTTTTGTATCATAAAAGACCTTTAAGATAAGAAATAATGTTAATATAAAGAAGTTATCCACATCAAAGAGAACTGAAAATAGGGAGTCCAAAATCAAAAGTCGAATGAAATCGTGACTTAAGTGAACCATTCCTTCTCTAAACTTCATATACCTTCACTAGAATATTGGGCCCGACCGATATGGATATTTTGCAGCCGATATGCACAACTCCCGCTCCTCACACTGGCTTCTTATCTCCGTTCCCAGGTTCCACACTAGGAAAAACTGCCTTTTCCACTGCTGCTGGAACACATCTCCCTTAGTTCCTTCAGAGCAGCTTTCTTAGTGTGTAACTGAAGAGTGTACATGTTATTCTTGAGCTGACTGTAAAGTTGTTTTGTCTCATGATTTTATATTTTATGTCAATGCTTCTTGACCAGGTCTCCCTCGAAAAAGAGATTGCATCAATAAAATAAACGTAAAAAAATAAATAAAAATGATACTGATAAAAGTTCACTGTAAATCTTCAATTGATTATAAAGCTTACGTTTGGCCCTATTGGATTTTAAATTGGGTTTATTTATTTATTGTTATTCTGTGCTACAGCAGCTAACACTAACCAATGAGAAAGAACAAGCTCCCAAACAGACACATTTGCAACAAACCGACTATCTGTAAAAAGAATAGAATGTGAGTGTTTCACACATGGATCTATGGTCCAAACAAGCGCACGAGTCACATGACACAGACAAATGCCTTCACAGATAAATACTGACGTGGAGCCACATATTAGGCCATTTATTTCTCTGTAAATTGGATTAAATGGACATAATATAGACTCTAAGCTTTTAAACAAGGTATAACATGCCCACATGGACTATCAGCCCATATCTGCAAGATTTAGGCCAATAGCCGATATGTCTCCAAGTGCCCATACTGGGCGATAATACCGACCAACCGATATATCGGTCAGGCCCTACTAGTCCTAGTCCTGGAATACAGAACAAAAGGGTAAAAGGAGCTGTTAACTTGAAAACTATCACTATATGATGTCACAAAGTGGAACGGAGCATTTTGAGCTCGTGTGTGAATGAAACAACACACAGGGGGTGACAACATTACAGTATAATATGTCTTAAAGCTCACCAGAAACCATTTTGTGTGATATAGGTCCTTCCAGCTTAGCCTGTCCTTTTTATTATGAAGGCGTTCTGTTAAACCCCTGGGTTCCCGTGTGCTCAGTCCATTTCTGAGGAGAGAGAGCAGAGGAAAGAGGAGGTGATAATGACCAGACAGCAGACACTTTAGTTTGACCAGAGCCTGACCTGCCACCATCACATGCTGTAAGGATACACGTAATTGGTGCAGGTGGAGAAGGAAGCTCAAAATCGCTGTTGTAGATCTATGGAGCAGTGCCTCAAGGTCCTGTTATGAAAAGAGTTTGAAAGAGTATAGAGTTTAAAGGGCCCATATTACACTATTTTCTGATGTTATAATGTTGTTTCCTCATCACAAATATAACTGGAGTTGTGTTTTGTTTCATTTACACACGTTTAACACACAAACCCTGCATATTTAGGCTGAGGTCAGGAACAGAAAACACTCACTTGGATGATTTCAGGCCTAGAATTGCTAATCTCCACTAGACTAAAGTGTTGCTTCAAGACATCACAAGGTAGAACAGAGGATTTTCAGCTTTAGAGATGTAGACAGACTAATAATAAAGGATTACTCAAGCATGTGTGAACGAAACAAAACACAACTCCAGCTATGTTTTTCAGGAGACCGCAACATTTTAAAGGGACAGTTCAGAATTTTGGACATAGAGCGTCATTTCCTCATGAGTCAGAGTGTTGGAGACGTGTGGAGACACTTTTTTAAATATTCCATCCAGTCCTTGTATTTGGAGAGGTTGCTGGTGTTAGGCTAGTGCATGTCAATGGCCATAGTCGTCCTGCCTCTAACAACAGTCTTACCCACTCCACAGAGCACCCGAGGCAAATCTATTATAACTCCAGACTGTCGATGTGAATGTCTGTGTTGATAGAATAATTTTAGAAGTAAAACCAGCCTTGCATTTGAAGGATTTATATCTGAGCAGCAGTGAGTTGTACTTCCTGATAGAAAGTTTGGCAGCGGCGGACTGATATATGAGAAAATAGTCCCTCAAGCGGCGATTCATGCGATGCAAGGTTAGTTTTATTTCAAACATTATTCTATCAACACAGACATTCACATTGACAGTCTGGTGTAATAATTTATTTGTTTTGGGTGCACTGTGAAGTGGGTAAGACTGTTTTTTTTTAGTGGCAGGACAACTATGGCCAATGACATGCACTAGCCTAGCACCAGCAACCTCTCCAAACACAAGGACTGGATGGAAGATTTTAAATAAGTGTCTCCACACGTCTCCAACACTCACGAGGAAACAAGGCCCTATGTCCAAAATTCCGAACTGTCCCTTTAAAATGTCTAAAAACTCACAAGAGACAGTGGAACAGTGTGTTTCCCGTTTGAAGAACGCAGCCTAAATATGCAGGGTTTATGTGTTAAACCAAACAAAACTCCAGGTATGTTTGTGATGAGGAAACATTACAACACAGATCAGAAAACAGCGTAATATGAGCTCTTAAAAGCAAAGTCAAACCAGCTCATAAATTCCTGTCTAAATCAAATTTGTATTAGCGAGCAGCCTCGGGGGTTTGAGGAGCGTAGATAGGACGAGGTGAGTGTGCAGCTTTTCCCTGGCGCCTCTCTTGTGTGCCTGTAAATAGAGGAGCTGGTGTTGAGAGTGGGAGGGATGGAGGGAGGGAGAGGGAGGGGGGGGGGGGGGTCTCTGTCAATTTTTAAGTGCGCCAGGTGTCCCAGCCTCACTCAAACTCAAATGACTGCCTGACAGCGTTTCCTCCGAGGGCCCGTTTGCATAATGAACCAGCAGAGAGGAGAGAGGCGTTGTCAAAATAAACTACTCTTTTGTGGCAGCCGGGGGAATTTTTGATTGGTCTCTTCAAGCATCAAGCATCGGTCACTCAATTTTTAAAGATGGCGGCCGTCATTGCGTTATGGTCGATAAAAAAAGCAGATGTTGTAGGTATATGAGGACATAAGCGTCGTGCAATAGTAATGAATGATGGAGCTGCGGTAAAATAATATAACAAGGCAAGGAGCTGCTGGGACAGATTTAGTTTCACAAATAAAGGTTAAGGTTAAAGCTGCACTGCGCAACTTTTCTTGTGGAGGGGCTCGCTGCCTACTTATCTCCATGGAGATGTTATTGCTTTGCCTGGAATGTTCCATGGTATAGCATTAAACATTTCCATCCAGCATTTAATCATTACAGGTGTTTCTATTGCTCAAAAATCCAATTCCTTCTGTGAACAGGGGCGACTCTCCACAGATCTGAATTGTAATGTAATTATTATTCAGTTCTTTTTTATTAGCTTTTGAAAATGTTTAAAATATGTGATCATTACACAAAAACAAGGCAGACAATTTACATTTTATTATACATGAATGTCGAGATCAGAATCCATAGGATGATTATATTGAATTTGCAAGAAAAAAAGTAATAAATAATAATAATAATAATAATAATAATAATAATAATAATAATAATAATAATAAAACATTTAATTAAAGAAAAAATTTAAAATAAAAAGGGAAATTTAAGTGAATGTGAAGTAAATGAGCTATTTACTTATAGCTTATAACTGATAACTAATTGTAAGTCAATTAAATACAATCAATCAATTCAAATACTGTCTAATACATTACTAATTACTAAATACTAACACTAAATACAATACTAAATACAATCAAGCAATTAAATACTGTCCCACTTTAACTGTAGGCTTTTAACTGTATGTTTTAATCGTACTTAATTTGTTTATGTTGTTGTACGGCGACCTTGAGTGTCCAGAAAGGCGCCTAATCAATAAAATGTATTATTATTATTATAGTTCAGTTTCAAAATAAAGGAGGAACGGCTGCCAGGTTTTCTGATAGTTTTGAATTGACCCATTCACAGTATGTCGCAAATGTTCAAGCTTTAAATGTGACGTGCCGTGAATTGTAATGTAGCGTAGTGCCGTAACCTGCTTGTTTTTCTCGTTTAGTCTATTCTGTACACAAATACATTTTAACAATATTTCCGAGAAGTTCAGTTTCACTAAGTAAGCAACAAAATTGTAGTGTTGTTACAAAAAAAATAGCGAAAAGATAATTCTCTAAGCGACATTTCGATACAGCAGCCCACCATAATGATATGACCAGCTGTATAACCAAATTTAGCATCACAATTTATTTAACAATGATATTTCAATATTTTTACACATTATATACCTCTCCATGTGTAATAATGCCTATAACATGCTTGTCTTTCTCGTGATACATATGTTTAGTTTATACTGTGGAACATTCTAGACGAAGTAATGACATTTCAATGGAGACAAGCAGGTGGCAAACCCTCCTCTGTAAATATTACGCAGTGCACGTTTAAAGGGGAACTCCGGCATGTTTGAAGCTAAAGTCCATTGCTAGAGGTGGTCGAATACTGTCAGAAGCCAAAAAACGGCACAGATCAGTGTTGCCTCGGTGGAGATCTCACTGTGGCAGTGAGTCTGTCAAGGCAACAAACTAGTGTAGTGATGGGGGCAAGTTCTTAACTTCCACGTAAAATGCCAATTTTCACACTGAAGAAGCTTAACACCACTTTCTACCCATCTTACAACAGGCACGAGCCTAACAAACAAAGCGCTCTGCCTGTTCTTTTATAGCTAAGAACTTGCCCCCATCACTACACTACTTTGTTGCCTTGACAGACTCGAGATCTCCGCCTAGAAAACACTGATCTGAGCCGTTTTTTGGCTTCTGACAGTATTCGACCACCTCTAGTGATGGACTTTAGCTTCAAACGTGCCGGAGTTCTCCTTTAAGGTGCACTTAATTAATGTCTTGTGAAGGAAACACGTTCTCTGCGTTTGAGCCATCCCTCAATGCTCCTAGGGTAATCCGTCAAGAGCAGCAACTGAATAAATATATACGTCTCAAAACTAAACAATTTAAGACTGCTCTCTGTACTGCAACTGATTCAATAATTGTTAACCATTGTTTGTAAAACTGAAATTAATTTTCACAAACCTGCCAATGGGACAACCTGCCAAATTTTTATTTTAATGACGCCACAATGTGAGATCATTAAAAAAAATTGGGAGCGCCAAACAACTGCAGTGTGGATCTGTTTTTTCTTTTGCACAATTTTTGTCTTTGGACCCAGCTCGCAGTCACAACTTTTACTGGATATGCACGCCTCTATCTCCCAGTTTTACCCAGTATTACAAGCTGCCAAATTGCAATCAGGAGTAAGTGGGGGTTTAGTTTCTGTGCATGTTTAGGTTTTAGGTATTTTCTCATGTATTTCTCTACATCTTACATAAGTCCTAAGTTATGTGAAAATAATGAACAGTAAGTAATTTGATTGTAATGTAGTTGCAGCGTGTATGTGTTCCCAACCTTCTGATACTTCTCTGATTCTGCAGCTGAAGTCATCAACATTCCCCGGCGGTGGTGGACTGACGGACACAGAGGCACAAGATGCAAACTCAGGAAATAGCGAAAATAACTACGACTCGCCTCTCGTAAAGTTGCAAAGTTAAACCGCAGCACCTCATCCACATTATCCGTAAAATGTGTCCTCTGCAAATAATGACCTCAGTCCACAAAACAGTGCTGATAATCCGGTTTGAAGCAGTTTAAAAGTCAAAAGGCGAGATTAGTTCCTCACGTGTGTCTGTTTACATCCACGCAGCATGCGAATCAGGGTGAAATTGCAGATTAGCATTAGTGACTCTACTTTGTCTCCAGCCTTTTATGCTTTTAAAAAAGTATTTCACAAATAATAACACAGTTTTACCTTGTATCTAAACTCGAAGTGCAGAGCTCTGATCTTTGAACACTGCAAGCGAGACATTTTATTGTGCACAGGAAACATCTGACGCGAGGTGCACTCACAACTTTATAGCCTGTGGTCTGCAGTCATATCCCGCTGCAGTCTTTGTGATCTGAGATTTATAATCTCACAAGTTTCTCCTTGTGTCTGTGGTGTGCGCTCTTTGTCGCATGCTTAAAAATTGTTTAAGACAGAAAAATCCTCTAGTGTGTGGCGGCCTTTATTTTAACACAGTCTGACCAGAAAGAGATTACAGCGGTCTCTCGTTTATCGCCGGGGGTTACGTTCTAAAAATAACCCACGATATACGAAATTGGCCAAGTAGTCATCTTTATTTTTTACAATTAGTATATATGTTTTAAAGCTGTAAAACCCCTGCACAATCTAAGCGGGGGTCAGGAGGGGATCACTCCACACAAATCATCCTGCGATCTAAATTGAGGAGCGCGGGGGGTGAAAAACATAGTTATGGGTAGTTGGCGGTGCTGTTTTTTATTCTTTATTCTTGCCACCTTCGATTACGCAGAACAAAATGCGCGGGTTCTCCCTTAGCCAATCAAAACAAAGTTCATACACAGTGTAAAAAACAGCATGTAAAATTGCACAAAAAAATCATCGAAACAGCGAGGCCGCAAAAGGTGGACCATGTCACAGTGAGGGACGACTTTATTTATTTGAAACTACAACAGTTGAGATGATTTGTGCTGCTGAAACAAGCGTCCCACATTTAAAATTACAATCACAAGCCGACAGTTTTTCCGTTTGCTGAAAATCAAACCCCTAAACAGGACCGTGAGCGCTCGTATTGATCACAGACTCTTGAAAACGAGTCGTTTAAATCCATTGAGTGTTTTTTTCTTGAGTTTTCAGACGATCTTAAAACACTTCTGTCTATGTTTGGTAATGTGTGCATTGCGTCACCATGGTAACTGATGCCGAACAGCGTGATTTCACTGCAGAGCATCAACGAGAGCAAAAAGTGTAAGCAGCAGAGAGCATCACTCAGCCCGACGCACACCGATGCTATCTACAGCGCGAACAAATCATATACATTTCAGAGTGTGAGGCGGTGGACATTTAAAGGACCCTAATTACATCCAGAGACGGTATCTGTGCGGAGAGGACGCGCACAAATGTCAGGCAGAAATAACTCATGGCATTTCACTGCACGAGATTCTGTTTTCATGATGGCGCTGAGAAGCACAGATCGTAAACAAGCCTCATCGTATCAGGATTTGTGAAAAGAAATAAGAAAAAGAATGGGAGATAGTGGAATAAACTCCTCCACAGAACTCTCAGAAGTGTGGCAGGACGAAGTGAAGGTCAGTGGAAATGCGCACGCTGGATTTATTGCAGATGTAACCTTAAGACGCTAGAGGCACTTAAAAGTGTCAGAGAGATACATCATATGAACATATTTGCATGGTTATAGTTGATGACTCAAAAACTATAGATGCACCGATCTGGCTTTTTCATTTCCGATACTGATATTGTCCCAGTGCAGAGACTGAAAACAGCATTTATTTCCTTAAAACGAAAATAAAACAAGACTAAACGGATCCAAATGTGTTCTGTAGCTGTTATTTATCTCTTAACTCACGACAAAACAGCTTCATACGAATAAAAGTTCAAACATTATGAAACTTTTTGGGCCGACTATGACCAGTTAACAGTCTTATAACATCGATTTTTATGTCCAACCACGATATCGGCTGAAACGATATTTGGAAGCAGATACCTGATACATACATTTCTGAAGTATATGCGCTTATATTCAATACGAGTATCAAAAATGTCCATATTTTACCATTTTTTCTGAAATATATACTTGTGTCCATTATTACTTTGCCTAAAATATTCCCCCAGTTAAACTGTATTTCAATAGACGGACGCAAGTCAAAATATTAGGCCAAGTTACAGGTCAGATCTGTGGAGGCGTGGCTCTGCTAACGGTGAAAATGTACGTTTAATCGAGCAATAAAAACACATGGTATAGACCCTTTTAGTGTTAGTAAACAGCGATGATGTAGGCACGGTTGCGGACGCATTTTGGCAACAGAAATATGGCAGAACTCAGCAGCTTGTCGAGCTCTGCCAAAAGATTATTGTCAAAAGATCTTGAATATTTCCTCAACAAGCCGACTTTGACAAATGGAGTCCGACTGCCAGATCATTGTGCGATCAGTGAGTAAAACTTTAAAACTTTAGTCCGCCGGTAGAATATCGATTCTGACAACCACACGCAATAACAACCAGACGTTTCGGTGCTGGAAATGTTTTTATCTCCGTCTTCTTTTGTTTGTGTTCAGTCTGAATGAATCGGAATGAAGGAACAATGCCATTTCTGTTGTCAAAATGCACGCGCAGCTTTTTTTTTTGTCACTTCCGCCTGAACAGAGTCAATCGGAAATGAAAAAGCAGAATCGGTGCATCCGTAATTTAATTCATTTTTTTTATCAACTGGTGCTAGTGTAGAGACTGAAAACAGCATTTACTCCCTTTAAAGCTCCACTATGTAACTTCTAAGGTGGAGGGTCCGTTACTTTACTGTCTCCATGGAGATGTTGTTTCTTTGCATGGAATGTTCCACAGTAGGACATTAAACATATCTGCCTTGCATTTGTTCAATTACAGGTGTTTTTATAGCTCAAAAATACCTTGAAAAACATGAAGTCTTACTATGTGCAGGCTCGCTTTTCCATAGATCTTGACCATTAGCTTGTCTCCATTGTGATAACCAAGTTTATTTTCATACTGTGGAATAATTGAGGCAAAGCAGGAACATCTCCATGGAGACAAGCAGGTGGCGGATCCTCCACTAAAAAAGTTACAAACAAAAATAAAATAAGAATGTGTTACTTAGCTGTTATTTATCTAGAAGAGCTTTGCATAAATTAACTTTCCGTGCAAACTACGACCAGTAAAATAATAATAACAGTAAATTATTAAATCAATGTACAGCTCTGGAAAAAAGAGACCACTGCAAAATGATCAGTTTCTCTGATTTTACTACTTATAGGTTTGTGTTTGAGTAAAATTAACATTTTTGTTGCATTCTATAAACTACTGACATTTCTCCCAAATTCCAAATAAAAATATTGTCATTTCGAACATTTATTTCGAGCATTTATTTGCAGAAAATGACAAATAATAACCCTAATCCTAACCCTAACCCTAATAAGAAAAAAGATTAAATGTTTTTAGACCTAAAATAATGCAAAGAAATAATTCAGAAATCAATATTTAGTGGAATAACCCTGACTTTCTTTATATTTTATACTTTTTAAATCAGATTTGGTTCAGGTGATCTCATCAGTGCCTCATGAAGCAGAATGAGGTGTGTTTGTGTTGGAACAGACGCTGGAGCGGCCGTCACACATGTAGAGATTCTGATTACAGAAAAAAAAATGCAGTCTCTTATTTTTTTTCCAAAGCTGTGTATGTCCAAGCAGGATATCGACTGAACCGATTAGGGATGGGCCTGATTAGTCGATTAATCGATAATTGATCGTTAAGAATTTCATCGATCACGTTCATTTTAATCGACAAACCCAATGTAGGTGTCTGTGCGTAACGTAGTGTAAGGAGTCGAGGCTGCGTCTCACAGCACAAACACTGGAGCTTCACAGTCCCACGTCTCGGCTCTGGCTCCTTGGAGATCACTATATCACTCAGAGTGCGTTTACCTGCACATCAGTGTCCTGGGCATGATTGTTTTTTCTTGTTTTTTTTGAGTATCCTGGTTTCGCATGTTCACGCAGCATCTCCAACGCGACATACGCACAGAACAGACTCACCAGCCTCATCACATCCTCTGTCACATAAAGAACACTCATATAAACCACTGAGTCGTGTCCTTTAGTCCAACTGAAGCTGAACCACATCAGCACAAGGAAAGAGCTGCTTTTTTTCACTTACGCAAATGAGCCATGCAGTATTAAGTTTTGTTTCTGTAAGACGTAAACAAATGTGCCAAAGCCGCATTAAACACATTCTAATCTCACACGGGCTGATGTGGCTCTACAGTGATTATGGTTTATATGCTGTAAAGTTGAGTTTATTCATGCAGATTAGTAATAGTAATAATAGTGATGATCATTTTAATATAAAATGTTAATGAATCGAAAATCAATCGTTAATTTTCCCGACGATCGATTAAGAGAATTTAATCGAATGCCCATCCCTAGAACCGATATTTGGAAGCCGATATTGGATCTATCACATTTTTCACTATTGCACCATTGCCCGATACTGGTCAGCAGATTGGTGCATCTCTAAATGATACTTGATAGATGGTTTAATGCAGTACTGTGGAACATTTCTGGCAAAGCATTGACATCTCCACGGAGACAAACAGGTGGCTGACCCTTCTCCAGAAATGTTCCGTAGTGCTGCATTATAGGCTATGTGTGTCTGCTGTTCACTGTGCTGCCGTCTGATATGTGTATTTCACTCAGTAATGCAGTGTGTGACCAGCTGATTAAATTATGAACTACTTAAATGGCATAATTATAAATGAAAATTAGTTGGCATGTTTTAGAAACCAAACTAATTACTCATAACTTTGGAAACACAGTGTGCCAGTTACCAGCTGTGCCCTCCTAAGTTACCAAAACAGCAACTTAACGCTTGTCAATCACCTTAATTATGTAATTAAACGTGGATCCGATCAGTATTCAGTTTAACCATAAAGACTTAAAGGTCCTTTATTATGCAAGCATGAATCGCATCTTAAATGCTCCACAGATTATGGTGATTAAAGGTGCATTGTGTAACTTTTCTGGTGGTGGGTCCGCTACTTACTTGTCTCCATGGAGATGTTATTGCTTTGCCTGAAATGTTCCACAGTATGACATTAAAGGTGCACTATGTAACTTTAAAGTAGGGGGTCCTTCACTTTCTTGTTGTCATGTCATTGCTCTGCTTCGAATGTCCCACAATAGCCACGTTTACATCATGTTTTTTAATTCCGAATGAATTGTTCTGAATTAAACAGTTCACAATTAAAATATTCTCCTTGAAGTTTACATGGAAATAATAATAATAAAAAAAAACACATTAAATTGCCTTTATTTAATTCTCAATGTCTGGGGGTCGTATTTACGTCGATTGGAAGGAAACGCACACTTCAACTGCTAATTTCCATTAGGACTGGGTATCATTAAGAAGTTGTTGATACAGTACAGACTTTGATACAATACATTAGGGCCCAACCGATATGGATTTTGTTGCGACCGATATGATACCGATAAAATGGGAGTTGGAGCTGCTGCTATAATCGCTGATATATTTATGATGTAAAAAATCACTGTAAATCTTCAGTTGTTTATAATACTTAGGTTTGGCTCTATTAGATTTTCACTTTGGTTTATTTAGGCGACATTTTACAGCCTAATGACATTTTTGCATGACATTCTATCCAGTAAAGAAAGTACTATAAGTAAATTACCGCTATCTGCTTTTAGCGGTAAATGCATGCACGCTGCAGTAACTAATGATCTGCTAAATGTTGATAATTCACACTTCTATTCACAGCTCATTTACACATCAGTGCGTGTCCAGTAACATTTATACGGCCACTATAGTCACTTTACAGTCGCTAATAGAAGCGAAAACAGCCTGTTTATGTGTGTGAGCTACAGCAGCTAATCGCTAACCAATGAGAAAGAACCAAAACGAGCTTCAAAACCGACATATTTCAACACTCAGCCTCACACAGGCTCCTCTCAGATCACAAGTCTGCACTAAGAACTGTCCTTTTAATCCAGAAACAAACCAATCGTACGTAAAAAGAAAATAATCTCAATGTTGCGCACACATAGACCGTATATTAATGTGCGCACATGAATCAACAGCTGCGGCTGTAAATAAGAGCACATAGCGATGTGTTCAGGGGCGGGATGGACACAGACAAATGACTCCTCAGATAAATACTGATGCGGCATCACATATTAGGACATTTATCTGTCTGTAAATTGGATTAAATGGGCAGAATATAGAGAGTCTTAACTTTATAACAAAGTAAAACATGGCCAGGCCCTACAATACATATGTAGCTACAGTGAGCTTTCGATTCAATACGATATATTTCAAATAGATTCAATATGGTTACATTAAACATAAAGGCTGAATCATGGCTGTGATACTAAAAGTCTTTGTTAAACCACTTCTTGTGCAAAGTTAATATGAAATACAAACATTTTACTCATCGAAACAGAGAAAACGTCAAATGTTTTGCATAAAAGAGTTTCCTTCCACTAAAAAAACAACAAAACTGTAGCTGTAACAAAATAATTAAGTAAAATATACCAAAATACACTCTTGGTGATATATCGATACGGCAGCCCATGATATTGACACTGTATCATCACATTAAACGATACGATATATCGATATTTCAATATATTTGCACACCCCTAATCTACATGAGGACGAGCAACTACCAGAAAAGTTACATAGTGCACCTTTAACTATTGTAAAAATGTCTTTAGTCTGATGAAAAGTGAGGTTTTGTACAGGAGAAACTCTTTGAAATTCGATGATTGATTTATGTGGAGCTTGACTGTAATTTTGAGCGTCCATATCCCAATAAAATCCTTATAATAAATTGCAAGCGATAGTCCAAAGTCATTTCAAAGTAGTCAAATTCCAGCAGATAAGGTCATTTATCTGTAGTTTAATAGGACACAGATTCTAAAAATAGTGGAAGGTCTCATCCCATTGTTCTTCTTACTCCTGTGCTCGCGTCTCTGGGGAGTAGAGCCCTGAGCTGGTCGTCATTAAGACTAACCCAAAACTGCTTTCTTTCCTGGTTTTGCAGATTTTAGGGAAGAGTTATGGCTGGGCCTGTCATGATAATAATTTTGAAGTGTGATATATTCATCCGTCACCTGCTTGTCCTTGTGTAGATGTTATTTCATTGTCTAGACCGAATGTTCCACGGTGTCTTAAGGGAGACAACTATAGGTCTTAAGGGAGACGTTATAGGTCAGATCTTTGGAGAGGCTACCCTGTTGACAGAAAGGATTATTGTATTTTTGAGCAGAAACACCTGTAGATGTAGGTAGATGTTTAAAGTCATACCATGGGACATTCTAGACAAAGTAATAACATCTCCTTGGACACAAGCAGGTGATGGACCAAACCATAAAGCAGATTTATTCCCAAAAAGTATTCTAAATAATAATATAAATAAGTAAATAGCATAATTCAACACGGAAAGGTGTAACTTTTTGGTTGAGGGTCCGTCACCTTCTTGTTTCTATGGATATGTCATTGCTCTGTCTGGAATGTTCCACAGTATGGCATTAAACAGCTCTAACTTACATTTATTCAGTTACAGGTGGTTTTACAGCTCAAAAATACCTAGAAAAACAGGCATTCTGACTGTGAGCGGGTCGCCTCTCCGCAGATCTGACCTGTAACTTGGTCTGGTTTGGTCTCAATGAAGATAGAAAGGTTTAATGCCGTACTGTGGAACATTCCAGGAAAAAGCAATAGCAGCTCCATGGTGAAAAGCATTTGATGGGCCCTCCACCAGAAAAATTACACAATGCACCTTTAAAAGTCTTGTAAACTATTCTGGTTCCATGCTCCAAAGATACCAGAACTCACTCCTCACTTCAAGACTGGCTGCAGTTTTTCTTGTTTTAATTTTGCAAACTCCAAAAAATCCAGTACCATAATTTCTTCAATTTTTGATGTTAATGATGATAAAGTGGGAAATAAAGTTTGCTCAAAGGCACGGTCTCCACGAAGATAGAAAGGTTTAATACTATACTGTGAATAACATCTCCATGGAGAAAAGCATGGGCCCTCCATCAGAAAAGAATGAAAAATGTACCTTTAAGTAATTAGTTTGTGTCAAAATTGCCCACTGTTAAAAAGAAAATGTACCCATGCAGGGCTCTACGCTAACGTTTTTTTTCAGGAGCACATGTGCCCCTAAGTTAAAAATTTTAGGAGCACAGAAAAAAAAATGGGGGCATAAGTAGGTTTTCATTTCGAACGATTATTACAGTGCAGAACTTGCGCACACCAACTTATTTGAATGAATTTAATACAAAAAACAAAATAATTATGACTGTACTTTTCCTGCATGATCGCAGTGTTTTTATAAATATATCTTCATTTTATCTGATTAATATTTAGATTTAAAATAAGCCAAACAGACTGTACTGCACTTAAACACTCTGTGACCCTTTTTGGACCCTCACCTACAGTTTAAGAACCTCTTCTTTAAGAGAACTTCCACTGGCACTTTACACAAAACTGTTTCAAAGTGAAAAACATAAGTAAGATTTTTAAACCTGTATTTTCAAATTCCTAGGTGAAATTACATTCTCTTAGTGGTTTTACAGTGGTTTTTTGCCTCTGCACATTTACCAAACTAAACGCACATTGTGACAGATTTATTTGGCATTTTTTTAGGCAAACTTCAGCCCACATATCGCCTGCTCTGTGCTGTGGGTCTGCTCTGTGCGGACACTGACAGAAATTTAGTATTGGCGTATTTGACGTGAGGCGGAAGGACAGGTGGGATGCTTAACCTGCCCTGTGACGCACGTTGGTACACGAGGGTGGCGCTGTGGACAAGCCGCGCGCTGCGGAGCCTGTGCTGACGGGCCGCACAGTGTCTGCGGGCTCCAGTGCACAGGCCGCAGAGAGACGTCCCGCGTGGTCACGCACACCGGTACAAGTTTATTGCAGCGGCCGTAATGAAATATGATCACACTCAGTATTCAGACCTTGAGTCCAAATGCGCTCGAGTCCGAGACAAGACCAAGACAAAGCTCTCGCTTTAGCGGAGAAGGAAGTCCAGCGGCGTGGGGGTGTTTACTGAGTGGTGGGAGAGGTGTGGGTCCTGCTGCTGGGCGCTTCTCGTTGAAGCTGGGCGTGGGTGTGTTTTGAAGCGGAGTTTGTTTGTATGAGTGATATCAGCGCACACGCGGAGCTCGTACGCTGGGGTCAGCGCCCGCGCTGGGCACGCGTGTCGCGCTTTAGGGGCGATCCAGGCTTGGGCACGATTCTAAAGTCCTAGTGTGAGTGCGCCCCTAATGTTTGATACATTTAGAACGTTTAACTTGTCACGTTACGTCTGTGCGCAGCTCTCCTTACTGTGGCTGCAGAAGCACTCGCACTGGTGCGACTGTTTTATTTTCCTCGTTTGCACGACGAAATATTTACTCGCAAATGCGAGTGAAATGGGCGCACTGTAGACCCCTGTACCCATGATAAATATTGACACACAAAATTATTGCACTATTCATCATATACTGAACAACTCGCGAGAAAGGGCAATAATGGGACCAGGTTTTTGGAAACAAGATGGTGTTATCCCTCATTTATCTAGGACACTCTTTTTCTTTTTGCAATTAGGACATTTTGGGTCCCATCTAGAAGCCATTTTCAGTTTTCCTGATGCCGTGATGTGGACCTGTGCCGCCCTGAACTGCTGGACAACTGTCAAAAGGCTAAAGATGCTAAAGGAGATTCAACACAGATCCACGTACAGTTATAAAGCAACGCAAACCAGAGCGCAGGGCTGATCCTCACATGGACTCACATCAGGGATGAGACAATAAACAATAATGTTGTTGATTGTGATAAAAAGGGTACGCAATAATCGTTCGCAGGCCATTTTATATAATGGTGATAATTGCCAGCAAACATAATCACCGTTGCATGATGTCCTCTAG
The DNA here is from genome assembly GCA_034769755.1 of Odontamblyopus lacepedii. Lineage (NCBI taxonomy): Eukaryota > Metazoa > Chordata > Actinopteri > Gobiiformes > Gobiidae > Odontamblyopus > Odontamblyopus lacepedii. The sequence continues at coordinate 11,267,615 of CM068345.1, read as the reverse complement.
ATCGTAGTTGTGAAATATTATATGAGAAATGAATGCTCGCCTACAGGAGTCTGGCCTAAGTCTTCGATCAGAAAGACTGCAGCGGGATCCAGAGGTTCATAGAAGAAAGTTTATTGACGATTGGGTTTGGGTATGATGGAAAAGTGTGTGATGTGTTTATTCTATAATAAACAAAAAGAAATCTATACAAATGATTAAAACTGTACTTACACAAACAAACCAAATATACAACAAATAAGGTAAATCAACATGTTTAAATACAGTATGTAGAGCGAGATGTCTAAAGCGCACAATATGGTGACAGTTGCAGTATAAATCCAAAAGGGGGCGTCAGAGACTACGTCATGACGATATGAATAAAGGTGCAGAACGTGTTAATGGCGGATCGGATGGGGAATTGACGAATTTACAAGAAGGCGACTGAGTTAGATCGGGACAAAAAATACTAACAACAAACAGTAAACAGCACAGCAAACGATATTGAACAAGGTCCATAAAACATGAGATACTTACTACTCATTTACGCACGAATAAGTATACATAGAGTGGAGAAAGATAGACACGTGTCTTTCTCCGTGGCACTCCCTCTGCGTACTGCTACCTGCGCTACAGTGCGCATGTCAAAGAGGGGCAGTAATGGCGTCCTCGTAAAGGCACGGCAGCGTCAAGGCAGGGAAATTTGCACAGTAGTTATACAAGTACAATTATATAACAGTTGTTTAAAAATGGGACTTATTCATAACATTAAATTATAATTATTCATATGCATAACATTTTTTAACTGTCAGCAACTTTCATAATTATCGTGATATAATCGTGAATCATAATTATTTTGGCCATGATATTCTGCAGGTAATTCTCCGGTAAGGGTCTGATTTTGACAAACCGCACCCACCCGTACCCATCATACCCCTATGTGCACCGGACCCATTTTCCGACAGAATTGAAATAAAATTCCTCACCTGATCCGACCTGCTATAAATACAAACCAACACCCGAACTGCACCCGAATGAAAATCAGTCCGAGAGCCAAAATTTAATTTTAAAATTTATTGCCACGACAATCAACCAGTGACATTTTAAACTTCAGTAGCCTAAGGAATGGCCAAATAAAAACATTGCTTAAATAACAAGTAAAAAAATATAGCCTCAGTAACCTCTCAAATCGACTCAAATAATGTTTCATACAGGCCTAGCCATGCGCACACATACGGTAATGAAACTAAAGTTAGTCTATGCACTATGCTACGCTGCGCAAATCGACAGGAAGACTGCCCACCTGTATGTCCATTTTCATCGTGTTACTCGATAGGAATTCCTACGTGGAAGTGTGTTTAGTGTGGTGCTTTATATTACTGTGTGAAAAAAGAATATTGTCCACACCCGCGTTCTCCGGCGTCCGATCCAAACCCACATCCGACACAGCGCAACATTTTTCACCCGCTTCATTCAAATTTGCGGTTCACCTCTCGGGTATCCGTGAGTACCCGAACCCGTGCAGGACTCTGATATTTGGTACACCATATTTCAATAAACTCACATGCTTCACTTCGGATTTCTTCATATTGCACTTCATAACAAAGGCAAGGGAGCGTACATGGACGTTCTCTTTGTTTTGATACATTCTTCACTCTTATTACACGTTTACCTGGATGGAGGAGGAGGATAATGGAGGTGTAGACAGACCAGTAATAAAGTCTTACTCAAACATGTGTGAGTGAAACAAAACACAACTCCAGGTGTGTTTTTGAGGAGGTAACAGCATTAAAACAAGGCTTAAAGCTCACAAGAGTCAATGTTGTGTAATGTACGACCTTTAAAAGCAATAGACTGCTTCCAAGTTATGTACACCAGAACTGAAATATCCCCGGTTCACACGCCACATTTTTTATTCATTCTTGCTTTTCATAATATCTCGCCCTAAATCCTTCAAGTTACATGGCTTTAAATTACATCTCCGCTTTCCACTTGCGTCTCCTATGTTTAAGTAACAGCCTTCACTGGAGTCTCAGCAATGATGCAGAACAAAGCTGGTTTAGGGGATGCTTCGACTAAAATTTCACTTCCTCATTTCCAAAGCGCCTCGATAAGGGGTAAAACTTAATTGCATTTTCTTCCACAGCTCCGCTCAAACAGTGAGAGATACAGGACTACATTCATACCATACTAAATACAACTGTAGAAGAACTCACCCTTCTGTAACATACATAACACTGTGTCACGTCAATCACTGTTTCATCTTTGCACAGTTTCTCCTTGTATATAGCTGTGAAATGTGTACTATATTTCTGTATTTTTTATTTTTCCAACCTGGAGATGCTCAGAGAGACAAAGAGAAAGTATTAGTAGTTTTATTGAATGACTTATCTTTGGCAGAAGACATCATGATAAAGCACGTGACATAGGGTTGGGCGATATGCAGCAAAACATATATCTCGATATATTTTGCTATATCTTTGTTTTCCAATATATATCTCTATATCTGTTCAGGAAAAATAAACCCCCAAAAACTTCTGCTAAAACAAATATGCCAAATTCCAAGTTTTTTTTTTATTGAAGTGCAAAGAGGCGTTCATGTAGGAACAATTTCATATTTTCAACTTCTTTTCATTCAAAAATAAAACAGCTCAACTCAAGCTCATGTTTGTATTAACTCTATGAACCACACGATAACCAGAACTCTGAGCTCCTTTAGCCGAGGAAACTCTGGAGGTTCCTTATTTTAACAGACCCATGTTCCTAAGGAGCTCTGAGGTATCCCACAATCCACTGCACAGATCAAACTGAACGTTTTCAAACACGACTGTACAAGTTCAACACTACAGCAGATTATTTATTCAAATCTTCCGCATAAATAAACTCAACTTTACAAAATATAAACCAGAACTGCGACAGAGCCACATCAGCACATTTGAAATAGTGACGTGTTTAATGCAGCTTTAGAACATTTGTTTACATTTTACAGAAAGGAAACTTAAAACAGCATGGCTAATTTGCATAAACTATAAACAGCTTCTGTCAGACTAAAGGACACGACTGAATATGAGTGTTCTCTCTGTGACAGTGGATGTGCTAATGATGCTGAGGAGGTAAATGGTGGAAAAGGTTTGTGGTGCTGAAGCTTTGGCACTTTGGGCGTTCACAGGCTGTTGTGGCACCTCCGTGTTAAATGAGATACGAGGGGAGGGCGAGCACAGAGAAGCCAAACAAGCGAAGAGGCAAAATCAGAAGTAAATATAAGTATTATATCGATATACACAATATGTCAAAATCCATATTGGGTTTAAAAAATATCTCGATATATTTTAAATATTGAGATATCGCCCACACCTAATGGGGCAGATGACGTTCTCCCAGATCCTGGGCACTGAATCGTGTGAATGAAGTAAAACACAACTCCATGTATGTTTTTGATGAGGAAACAACATAAAATGAATACAAAAATAGTGTAAAATGCGCCCTTTAAAGTCTAAGTGTATTGGAGTCTTTTTGTGTATTCCACCATAAAACCAGTTTTTCCAAATAGCTTTCATCGGTCTCGTAAGTGTGTTGAAGCCTGAAATCCCACACTGACCACGATTAGAGGAGACGTGGCTGCCAGAGGGACCAATCTGGACCACGCTGAGGTGTTAGCTCTGAGAGGTGTGAGGGCAGCCTGGCCCCAGACATGTTAGGGACCACGGGGTCCACACTTCAGTCTCTGTTTCTGGGATAGAGATAGACGAAGAGAGAAGGTTTCGAAAAGCCTCTAGTGTCCTGCAGAGTGTGTGGTGAAAGTTTTTTTATTGGAGGGAAAAGTCGGAGAAGTAATTTTTAAAGAAGTGATGAAATATTGTGTTAGAAACTCAGCCAAACTTCAGTCAGAAAAAAAGCTATTATATAAAAAAGTCTTGTGATTTTGGTGTACATAATTCTTTTGAAAAATCTCTTTCTGGAACATTGCAGTGGGAGCTGTGTGTCTGTTACAAATCTGTGAATACAATTTTTTGGCAAAGTTTGAAGAGTCTTATGTTTCTGATTGTAAAACTAACTTTGACAACTGAATAATGTTTTTCTCACGTTTTGCATTTGAAAGGGCCTATATGACGCTGTTTTCTGATGTGTTATAATGTTGTTTCCTCATCACAAACAAACCCGCAGTTGTGTTTTGTTTCATTCACACATTTTTGACATACAAATCCTGCATATTTAGGCTGAGATCTTTCCTCAAGATACTCGGTCATACAGTATGTAATACAGAAAGCGCTCCACTGTGTTTTTAAACTGCATACACCTTCACTAAAATCATTTGGATAATTTCAGCCCTGGAATTGCTATGTTAGAATTAGGGATGGGCATTTGATAAAATTTTTGTCATCGATCGGCGGGAGAATTAACGATCGATTATTGATTAATCAATAATGTTTTTATATTAAAATTATCATCAGTATTATTACTATTACTAATGTGTATAAAAAACTCAACTTTACAACATATAAACCATAATCACTATAGAGCCACATCAGCCCGTGTGAGATTAGAATGTGTTTAATGCAGCTTTGGCACATTTGTTTACGTCTTACAGAAACAAAACTTAAAACCGCATGGCTCATTTGCATAAACTGTAAACGCTGGAAAAAGCAGCTCTTTCCTCGTGTGATGATGTGTTCAGCTTCTGTCGGACTAAAGGACACGACTCAGTGGATTATGAGTGTTCTTTCTGTGACAGAGGGATGTGATGAGGCTGGTGAGTCTGTTCTGTGCATATATAGCGTTGGAGTTGGTTCATGTTTTCATAGGTCTTACAAGTGCAGATTGTACGTGTGCAGGTTTAGCGCAGTTCTTTATTTAACAGTTGTTTCACTTTATTTATGTTGGTCACTATTCTGTTGTGTGGAGGAGTTCAAGTATCTCGGGGTCTTGTTCACGAGTGAGGGGAGGATGGAGCGTGAGATTGACAGGCGGATCGGTGCAGCGTCGGCAGTTATGCGGTCACTGCATCGGACCGTTGTGGTGAAGAGAGAGCTGAGCCGAAAGGCGAAGCTCTTGATTTACCTCAATCTACATTCCTCCCCTCACCTATGGTCATGAGCTCTGGGTAGTGACCGAAAGAACGAGATCGTGGATACAAGCGGCCGAAATGAGTTTCCTTCGCAGAGTGGCCGGGCGCTCCCTTAGAGATAGGGTGAGGAGCTCGGTCACACGGGAGGAGCTTGGAGTAGAGTCGCTGCTCCTCCACGTCGAGAGGAGCAGCTGAGGTGGCTCGGGCATCTGGTCCAGATGCCTCCTGGACACCTCCCTCGTGTTCTGGGCATGTCCCACTGGTAGGAGGCCCTGGGGAAGACCCAGGACATTCTAGAGGGACTATGTCTCTCAGCCTGGGAACGCCTCGGGTCCCTCTGGAGGAGCTGGAGGAAGTGGCTGGGGAGAGGGAAGCTTGGGAGCCCCTGCTTAGACTGCTGCCCCCGCGACCCGGCCCCGGATAAGAGGAAGAAGATGGATGGATGGTTGGACTATTCTGTTGTGACAAAAAGACTGAAAAGTTTTTTTTGGATGCATGTACACTCAACTGTTGCAGTAACTGGGATACTGCGTATTCATGCACCATGAAGAAACCGGGATACTAAAAAATCCCGATCATACCCGGTATACTGATGTACAGGTAAACCCACTCATTGGAGGATATAGTGCTCTCCAAGGAGGTGCGCCATAATGATAATGATCAATTACCAATTAGTCGACTAATCATGTCCATCCCTAGTTAGAATGTTGTTACCTCCTCAAAAACATACCTGGAGTTGTGCTTGGTTTTATTCACATGTGTTTGAGTAATCCTTTATTATTAGTCTGTCTACATCTTCAAACTTCAAAATGCTCTATTCCACCATGTGATGTCATCAAGTGATCACAGGGATGAGATTAGTGAGACTTTTTTTCACCATATTGCCCAACCCTAATATTTTGACAGCTTTCATGCTTTTTTTCCTGCTGTAAAATTTATACTTGGTCAGTCGGCTTCACGCTTGTGCAAACCTTTGCCACTGGAGCTGAAGTCAAAGTCAAACATTAGATTTTTCTCCACAAATCTCAAAAACTGGCCCAAGGAAAACCAGCAGTGTGAACACTAAACTACCCTGGGATGTGGCGTGGACAGACCAAGTCCTTTTTATGTGTGTGTTCTTATCTACTTCTTTTACTGTTTTCCATTTTTACTAACTCCTTTCAAACACCTAACTAAGGATGAAGGGTTAAAAATTATAGTGTATAGTCTATGGACATTACCTATTTGCAGTGGTATAAGCAAAAAAAGTACAGTTACCAGAGCAAAGAAATAGTCAAGTAAAAGTATCTCATGAAAAAACAGACTTAAGGAAAAGTATTAAAGTACCTGTTTAAAACTTTAAAGGCATTGTGTAACTTTTCTGGTGTAGGGGGGTTCTGTGGTATCATCACTATGCCTGGAATGTTCCACAGTATGGCATTAAACAGCTCTACTTTACATTTATTCAGTTCCAGGTGGTTTTATAGCTCAAAAATACTCAAAAAAATGCTAAAAAAAAAACAGGCATCCTGACTGTGATTTGGGCCGCCTCTCCACGGATCTGACCGGTAACTTAGTCTGGTTTGGTCTCCATTCTAGACAAAGCAGTAAAATCTCCATGAAGAAAAACATTTGATGGGCCCTCCATCAGAAAAGTTGCACAACGCAGCTTTAAGAGTAAAAAGTAGTATAAAAGTATGTCGTGCAGATTTTGAGATCTAACAAAGCTTCAAATGTAGCGATTTTGATACAGATTTGTGCTGAATTTTTGTTTTTCTGAGCTGTTTTTCAGACTTTTCAGCAGGTCTCATACAATATTAAAACAGTTTTTAAAAATACAGATTTGTTCTCTCAAAAGTGGTGAAGTAAAAGTAAAATATATCCATATTAAAATGTATGTGCAGATACCTAAGAGTACTTTACTACTTCTACGTTGTCTTTTACTTTTACTGTCCCTGTCCAATAAACCAATAAATAAAAAAAAAAGTTATTTCAATTTCATAGAGAACAGAACTCTTGCATCAGTTGTCTTTTGCACTCTGCTCGCCACAGAGGAGAGTGAAACGTGGAAATCATGAATTTGTGGCACTGCTATTAAAAGTATGAGGCTAACAGATGAAGGGTTTGTTATACACACAACTCAGCCATGAAACAGTGTCGGTGTTCATTTAAGACGTTTTAATTTAGAGGAACTTGAATCACTTGGATTCCTTTCTATCAGTTATGTTTAATTTTTATTATTCAACAAAATATATGTAGTTGTAGTCATGATTACATTTGATTTAATTTTTATTTAATTCATATTTAAAGCAAACCTCTCATGCAAAATCAACTTTTCAGAGCTTGTTACCATGTTAATGTTGTTTCCTTTCACAATTTACTGACCTGAAGTTGTATTGGGAGTGATTTGTGCAGTTTGAGCAATCTTTAAACACTTATTTTCAGGACGCCATTTTGAAAATCGACTTGTTTTCACTAGTCAGCATAGGCCAACTGCTCTGTACTTACTTTCTTCTCCAGTTTTCTGTTCTTAAATTGTGATATGCGAAAGATTCGGCAGCGTTGCGTTGTCATTTTGGTGCAAATGAGAAAAAAAAAAACAAAGGTACTCGCTACTGTGATGTACAGCAGTTCATTGGAGGTGCCGCACACCTTTATGGCTTTTTGTTGTGATAACGTTAACGGCGACGTCTGCTTCCATTGGGCACCTCCGTTTACTAATGTGGAAGTCATCAGATTTATTTATTTTATTAAGTCGTCTTAGATGAAGATTGTGGTTTAAAATGATCCATAGGTGTCAGATTATAACTATACAGCAAACACAACCACAATAGGTGTTCTTTAAAGGTGGATTGTGTAACTTTTCTGGTGGTAAAAACATGCCAAAACACTTCCCAGACCCTCTATTGTATTGAGGGGAAGGACAGAGACAAAATCTGCTTCTCTATAGTAGGGTTGGGCGGTATTATGGTAATATGGTATCCCAAGGTATCAAAAAGTAGCAACGGTATTGGTAAATAAGGACCTAATATTACGAGGATTTTGGCTTCAGGCCGAATGACAGGGGAGAGACAGCAAATGTTGACAGAACTACGACCCTGCGTCACGCCAGAGGTCCCACCACAGTGGCTCCCCTCTGCTCTCTCCACTTCAAACGTTGCGCTCAGAGATATCCGTCCACATGCAGCGAGGAAGAAGAAAAAAACCTGACTGATGCTTCGTGTGTGACGTTGAGCCAAAAAGTTTGTGATGGAGACGTTTTATTGAACGCCGAGAGTCAAGAGGGGACGAGGTGCTGAAGAGGAGAAAGTTCCCGCTCGAGGGCGAAGTCAGACTTTCATGGAGGAGACAGTAACTTCTCCGAGTGAAGAGCGCGGGTCTGTCAGATACAACATGCTGCAGTGGGAAATATCACACGCTGTGGACTGTCGCCTTTTGCTTTTTATTTCAGAATCTGCCTCTTTTGCGCTTTTCTTGTCTTGGCGAGTCCCAGATCATTAAATGGAGGGAGATATGAACTGGTGAAGTTTGGTTTGATCAGAACTTGTGCCTCAACTTCAAATATAAAGCTGCTCTTCTGTTTCTGAATGGTTTAGGTGCAGCTACAAAATAATTCTTAATTAGTCACAGTAATATGTATACCCTGGTAAAATGCTGAGAAGTTTAACGGGATAAAAATTTGGATATTGCCCAACCCTACTCAATAGTGTTGCCAAGCAGGACGAAGGCGAATTTGGGCCCCGAGTTGTATCGCCTGGAGGGAAATTGACTGAACCAGCTCTTCTGTTGTGTTGCCGACAAGAACGGTCGCGTAAACAACCTTGTGTTGTATGGTCAGAGAGGACAGTGCAGAGGAGGTGCTCATATCCGATCACATCTGTCTTGTTTTTAGCGAGAGCCCAAATGTGAAGAGTGTCTGAGGAGCAGTGGTACTTCTGTCCACTCACATCTTACACAACACTGTCAACACCAGAAACTGTCCAAGGCCAGTAGAGGACAAGAGATTTGCTGTGTTTAGAGATTCAAGTACCTTGAATTTCAAGGGCCCATATTACGCTGTATTCAGTCGATGTTATAATGCTGTTTCCTCTTCACAAACACACCTGGAGTTGTGTTTTGTTACATGCACACATGGTTAACACACAAACCCTGCGTACTTAGGCTGAGGTCTTCTTTCAAACAGAATACAGGAACTGCTTCAGTGTGTTTTAAACTCTATACAGCTTCACTAGAATCATTGATATTTTTTGCCCGGGAATTGCCGATTTCTACTGAACAGAAGGTTAAAGGAACTGTCAACTTGAAAACTACTTCTTCGTGACAAGTGGAACAGAGCATTTTGAGCTGGAGATGTAGACAGACTGATAATAAAGGGTTATTCAAACATGTGTGAATGAAGCAAAACATGGGACATCGACGTTATAACATGGCTTAAAGCTCAATTTTGCGTAATATAGGACCTTTAAAGCACCTGTACTGAATAAAAAGTATAATATGTAGATCTGTATGTTATGTTTTGCTCATTGTATACAGCTAAATAAGTAATTGACTTGCAACCTTTGATTTTAGGGCTGAACTATTTTGGCTTGACAAGCATTGTGATTATGATTTCATTTGCGATTTATGGTTTTATAGTTGGATTCTGTTCAAAGTTCACCTTTTAAACATGTCCAGAATCATTAACATTTGAGTAAAGACTGAAACATTAAGTGATAATTCAATACAAGAGTTACAAGTATTTCAGAACATCTTTGCAAATGTCTAAACTACAGGGTTAGCATTTTCTTTTCATAATGAAATTTGATATTTTATTGTTTGCAAAGAATGAGAGAGTTGCATCCAAAGAACACCATACCTACTGTGAAGCATGGGGGTGGAAACATCAGGCTTTGGGGTTTTTCTGCAAAAGGACTGATTTGTGTAAAGGAAAGAATGAATGGGGCCATGTATCATGAGATTTTGAGTGAAAACCTCCTTCCATCAGCAAGGGCATGAAGATGAAACGTGGCAGGGTCTTTCAGCATTACAGTGATCCCAAACACACCGCTCAGGCAATGAAGGAGTGGCTTCGTAAGAACCATTTCAAGGTCCTGGAGTGGCCTAGCCAGTCTCCAGATCTCAACCCCATAGAAAATCTTTGGAGTGAGTTGAAGAGTGAGTGAGTTGGGAGTCTGTGTTCCCCAACGACAGCCCCAAAACATCACTGCTCTAGAGGAGATCTGCAGGAGGAATGGGCCAAAATATCAGCAACAGTGTGTGAAAAACTTGTGAAGACTTACAGAAAACTTTTGACCTTTCATTGCCAACAAAGGGTGTATAACAAACTATTGAGATGAACTTTTTTATTGACCAAATACTTATTTTCCACCATAATTTTCAAACATATTATTTAAAAATCAGACAATGTGATTTTCTGGATTTTTTTCTCATTTTGTCTCTCATAGTTGAGGTAAACCTATGATGAAAATCACAGGCCTCTCTCATCTTTTTAAGCGGGAGAACTTGCACAATTGGTGGCTGACTAAATACTTTTCTACCCCACTGTAATTGCAGTATTTGCGATTTCGGTGCTGTTAATCTTGCAGCCCAAACTGACTTCCTGTTATGTATTTCAGCACAGCAAGAAGCATGTTTTAATTAACCTGTTTTTATTGTTCGAAAATACCTATACATTTTTTATTCTAGATTTAGAAATAAACACAAGTTAGTACAGCGAAGGTGGCAGGGATAGGGGGTAGGTGAAATTGACATTTTCTGCGTACTCAAGGCTTGAATACAGCACAATGCAGAATTATTCAAACATGCTTGAATCACAGTACAACTCTGAGTACTGATGATTCGTGAGTTGGTTCTTTTGAATGTTTTTTTCACATCAACAGAAGGTCCCGATCTCTTTTTGGAAAGAACCGAATTTTTGCCTTTCTAATTTTGAAGCATTTTTTCACTGATTGACGCTGATCTAAGACAAGACAGAATAAAGACAAGACAAGAATCAGCACAGAACCTGAAGAGGTAACAGGACTGGGAGCTTTGTGCACAAGAAAAAAAACCAGACCTCTTAATAACAGTTTTTAATTACGACTCTTAATAATGTATTGCAAAGTTTTATTCTGATTATGCGTAATTTCTAAGGGTAAACACTCTCGGTTTGCACCATTTTAAACAGATCATTTCTCTCTGTGATCAGTTTGGAGATAAAATGAGTTTCCACATTGGCTTTCGTCATATAAATAAATAGTAAAAGAGTCTTTTGAACGGCTCTTTGAAAGGAACCGAGCCAAACGATTCAGATTTGATAAAGGAGCCGAAAGTCCCAACTCTGAGTAAACTAGGGCTAAGGAAACACTTTTATAATCTGGCTAGAAGATGAAACATTTATTTTTGCTTAAAGGTGCATTGTGTAACTTTTCTGGTAGAGGGTCTGTCCAATGCTTTTCTTCGTGGAGATATTTTTGCTTTGTCTGGAATGTTTCACAGTACGGCATTAAACCTTTTTATCTCCATGGAGACCAACCCAGACCAAGTTACAGGTCAGACCTCTGGAGAATACCTGTTTTTCTAGGTATTTTGAGCTATAAAACCCCCTGTAATTGACTAAATGTAATGTAGAGCTGCTTAATGTCATACTGTGGAACATTCCAGGCAGCGCAATGACATATCCATAGAAACAAGCAGGTGATGGACCTCTAACCGAAAAGTTACACAGTGCACCTTTAAAGTGCGTATGTGGTTTTATGATTCTCTAATTATGACTTAATTTGGTGGAATAATACCTGTAGTAAATATAGCTTCGTCTGAAATGTTTCATAGTATGCCTTTAAACATTTCTATCTTCACGGAGACCAAACCAGACCAAGTTACAGGTCAGATCTGTGGAGAGGCGACCCCGCTCACAGTCAGAATGCCTGTTTTTCTAGGTGTTTTTAAGCTACAAACCCACATGTAATTGACTAAATGTAATGTAGAGCTGTTTAATGTCATACTGTGGAACATTAATGCCATATTATTGTCATATCCTTAGAAACAAGGAGGTGACGGACAATCAAAAAGTTGCACTATGCACCTTTTAATGCATTTATTAAAACCACGTCCAAGCAACCACCGAAAAACCTTGGAATTCGTTTAAGTTTTATTTTGCATTTGAAAGGGGCTGACTCAAGAACCAGCATAGCATTAAGTCTTTTTCATTGTATCAGCGTTTTAACCTCTCTGTTGTACACGATTAGCTATTAGTTCACATAATCTGCTTGTAACCCTATGAATATATTAGTATAGTCGTCCTCGTGTCTTTGCAGTGCTTTTCTCAACAGTAAAATACCACTGATAAAGTTATACAAAGAATAGACGATTGAGGCTCCGTTTTAACTCCGAGAAATTCCTGTCTCCTGATGCTTGGCCCACATCTTTTTGGCAATACTTAGACACATTTCAAAGTGCCCCTTTCTGCAAACTCACGTACCCCAAACCCCCCTCCAGCTATACAAAAAAAAAACGTTTCAATTTAAGACTGACAGCATCTGCTCCCAATATAATGAAAAACTATACTAGTCCCGGTTATAGAGTACAGAAGACTGATTTTCCCAAGGTTTTCCGTAATTACTTTTACTTATTGTTCAATATATGAAAACTGGAACAATAATGGGATGGTCTTAAAGGTCCTATATTACGCAAAACTGAGCTTTTAGTCATGTTATAATGTTGTTACCTCCTCAAAAACATACCTGGACTTTCATTTTTCATTGTCTGTCTCAAAGGTCTAAATCTCCAAAGCTCAAAATCCTCTGTTCCACCTTGTGATGTCATGTAGTGGTAGTTTTCAAGTTTCCAAAGTGCTTTCAGGTTGAGAGAAGAACTAAATATGCAGGATTTGTGTGTTAAATATGCAAATAAAACAAAACACAGCTCCAGGTGATGAGAAAACAACAACATAACACAGATCTGAAAATAGCGTCCACAGCAAAAAGTGGAGTGTTAAAATTGACTCTCACAGAATCAACTTAGGTAAGATAACTTTATTTTATATCGCGCGTTTCACAGACACATGTCCCCAAAGATGCTTCACTGAGCGTTATTAACAGAGCATTCTTCATTCACTTCAGACTCAGTGGTTTAAACATTTTCTCAGGGTTTATATGAGTCCAGTCTGTTCTAGAGATAATTTAACATTTTTGGAAATGTTAATTAAGTAACACTGGACCAAAGTTTCTGTTTAACCCCAAAATTAAGAGTTATATTAACGTTTTGAGAGTAAACGGATAACACTTTGTAGGGTTATCCTGATTTAGTGAAACAACGCACATAGCTGTTTTATTTTTACACTTTATTTGAGTTAATTTAACATTTTCTTTAAAACACTGTAAAAGATGAAATGTACAAAACTGGTTCAAAATGGTCTTCTCTCGCAGGAGTTTGAGGTGGTGGGTGGGAGGTGCCAAATTAACACTAAAGGAAGTTGAATTAACTTCAACCATATCAACTCTGGCAAATGACCTCAACTCCAACCCCCATTTAACTTACAAATAGTTAAAATAGCATGTTTTGGGTTAAAAACAACTCTGAAATATTTTACCTTGAAGTTTTGACCCTTCAGTTTTTGCTGTGTGATATGGGCCCTTTTTTGCTGTGTAATATGGGCCCTTTAATATATATTACCTGTGCATTTTCTTTGTGCTAATAAGGAGTTTTTAGTAATATTTGTAGTACCACACAAAACACCCAACGTTTTTCTTTTATTTTTTATTTCTTGTCCATGCGTTTTGTGTTCATCTAATTAGAAATCATTCATCTATTTCAGGCTTGCTGGAAAGAGCCATGTCACTCATTATGACGCTTTGGGCTGAGAGCTGATTGGCTGTCCACCCTCTTTCACTTTTCTGTCCGAAAAAGCTGTTCTAAATGTGCGAGTCAACAAAAAGGGTTTATGAAGGCCAGGACGGAGTTAAGTATTAGATTTATACCTGCTTTCTCCATTCATGGTTTCAAAATCAGGTCTTCCAACTTTAAAAGACCCATATTGTGGCACTATTTTCTGATCTATGTTATAAATCCTGTATATTTAGGCTGAGTTCTTCTCTCAAACGACTGAAATGGTAGCTGTTAACTTGAAAACTGAGATTTTCAAGCGCAAGGCTGTAAAGCCACAGCAGCAAACAATGGAGGAGGCATTTCAAAGAGGGTAAAGAAGGTAGGGCTTTTGTCTTCTAATGGATTTTTTGGAGCTAAGGTACAAACTTTTTTCACGGCACTACATTACAGAGATGGTGCTACCAGAGCTATAAAAAAAGGTATCGGATCGGTATCGGAAAGAGCACTCCTTAAAAAAAATCAGATCGGATCAAAAGCCAAAAAATCTTGATCGGGACATCTCTAGTTGTGGCTGTTTGTTGTGTTGTGGCATTTGCGTTTGTGTTGTGGCGTTTGGATTTGTTGTGAGCCTTCCCGGCTTCCGTACTATAGGAAAAGATGAGTGTTGAGCAGATTTTTGAAGGTGTTTAGTGAGTCTGAGTTTCAGATGTGAAGGGGGAGAGAGTTCCAGAGGGTTGGGGCATCCAAGGCAAAGGCTCAGTCCCCCAAGGTCCGGTGCTTTGAAAATAAACTTATAAATCTATTTCCATCAGCGTTGCAGCCCAAGTAATTACCGCCATTGTGAAATATAATTGAAATTTGTTTGTATGTTAATTTCCTCTGAAGCCCTGGCATATTTTGTGTGAGTGAGAGTGAAAGTGGCTCACGTCTCTGGGGCGATGTTTGAGGGGAAACACCAGTGATTGTTTTCCATCTGTCAGACGGAGATGTGTCCTCTGCTGGGATCATGTGCTGAAATCTGCTGGAGTCAGTGCAATTAAACAGCTCAACAAAAGGATTAGGATTAAGGCACAGACTGTATAAAAAGTAACATTCAAGTCCAGTCAAATGAAGCACATGAGGCCAGCAGTTATGGGAGTGAATTTGGACTTTTAGGACTTTATTCATGGACAAAATAGCAGAATACAATCACCAGGATCATGTAGGGCGGGTTAATATGAACATTTTAAGACCAATGTGAAGTCGATTGGAAACAAAGTCGATGGAGCCAGAACCGCCTCCATGATCACTTCCCATTTGTACCGCGATGGCTAGCAGGTTAGCTATGTCCTTATACAGTCTAAGAGTTAAAGTTATGTTAGCACCTTTGAAAACAATTTATTTGATTGGCTTTTCACATAGTGTCTACTAGGGCTGGGTACTAGGGATGTAACAGTAACCGAAATATGGTGATATCGTATCGTCAAAGGTCTCACAATAATATCGTGGACCATCACAATATGTTGAATCACAAGTCTCTTTGCTTAAATGAATAGTTCTGATGCAGAAATAGCAAAAAAAACAGAGGGAACTACATAGACCATGATCCTTTGCTCCGTTTCAGTGCAGACGACATGAAGAAATAACTGTTCTAAGCACTTTTACATCTTCATTCTTTGGATTAAGTCTTGTGAAGGCATTTTTAGAGGAAAAAGTAGCAGATTCACAGTTTTATTGCAATAAATATGGTACAGTGAGATGTTTATGGTGAAAATATCGTACAGAGAGATTTGGATATCGTTACATCCCTAATGACAATAAATGTTGCACCAAATGACTGGTCAAAGTGTTTTATAATGTCAGTCTTGTCATTATTTCGAATATCATAGTATCGTGAGTTGTACCGTGAAGTTCATACTGTGACGATATCATATTGTGAGACTTTGATATCGTTACCTCGGTACATATGCCACGATACGATACATATCTCGATACAGTGAGTTTACGATCTGATACGATTCAATATGATATATTTCAAATCATTTTGACCCGGTTTAATAAAAATAAAGGCTAAATCATGACTGTGATAGAAAAAGTCTTTATTAAACCTCTTGTTGTGCAAAATTAATATGAAACACAAACATCTTAATCAAAACAGTGAAAATGTCCAGTGTGTTGCATAAACGAGTTTCCTTCCTCTGAACAAGCAACAAAACTGTAGTAAGATATACCAAAAATAGTCCTGGCGATATATCAATAAAGCAGCCTACGATATCGATACTGTATCATCACATTAAATCCAATCCACTTTATTTATACAGCACATTTCATAAACAAACAGTTTCCAAAGTGCTGCATAGATACAAAGCAAGGACAACAATAATAAAATAAGAATAAACACTCAGATTTGATCACACACAGTAAAAGCAGCAAAATGAAACAATAACCATACGCTCAGACCAAATCATACTAGTCCTAAAACAACAACTGTCAAACTACAGAATAGTATTAATAGAAAAGCAATAGACTAAGTAAAGCATAAACAACACAGAGGGCCCCCAGCTCAGGTGGTGCTAAAAGCCATCCATCCATCCATCTATCTTCTCCCGCTTAATCCGGCTGGGTCGCAGGGGCAGCTTGCTGCCCAATCCTCATAGCACCTGACCCCCCCCCCCCCCTATGAACCCCTCTGCAGGTGGTGAGCCCACAGGAGGGTGGACATGGTCCTTGATGTTAGTTCATAGGGGTAGGGTGCTAAAAGCCAAAGGATAAAAATGTGTCTTAAAACGAGATTTAGAAGAAAATGTGAAATGTGACTTAAAACACTCCACATTAAACAATACAATATCAATATTTCAATATTTTTTGCACATCCCTAGTGTCTATTTTACTATTTCAAAAGAACCAAACAGGAAATAATGTATATTACCATATAAATGATGCAGTTTA
This sequence comes from Odontamblyopus lacepedii, assembly GCA_034769755.1. Classification (NCBI taxonomy): domain Eukaryota; kingdom Metazoa; phylum Chordata; class Actinopteri; order Gobiiformes; family Gobiidae; genus Odontamblyopus; species Odontamblyopus lacepedii. Next base: position 11,250,862 of record CM068345.1, on the reverse strand, counting down.
TTTTATTTAGAAGTATCAGGAAGTTGCTCTATTTTCTTCAACCAAACAGCTTCATGTTAAATGCACATGGACCAATGCCTCACATATGTTGGTCAGAAGATGGTCCCTGATTGGCTGTTGCCGTGGCGATATCGCTCTGCATTTGCATAAAGTTGACTTCAGTTCAACTGTGCTGTGCTCAGGTCATTTGGGTTGTGCAGCTCTCCTCTCCACTTCATCTGCTCTCCTGCTGCAGCCAAAGTGAAATGGACGGGAGCTGGTCACTCAGGCGGTGTAATCCGAGATGCACCGAGCGTATAATCCCGCAGCATTCAGAGGAACTGCTGTGACTGACAAAAACACTCAGTAGTTTGTGTTGGTTGGAAACACTATAAAAATTATTCCTGTACTTGTAAAATGCTGTTTTGTTGCATCATCTTGGAGTGATATCGCAATTTCAGCTCTGAGGTAACCTTATATGCACTTTTAGCATCGGGCATGTTTTTTTAAGCAATTAAAATACCATAAACCCAATGAATGCCAAATATACACTTCATTTTAGGGCTGCAGCTATTGATTATTACAGTAATCGATTATTCTGTCGATTATTTTGTTCGAATAATCGAGTAATTGTTTGTTAATGTCTCGTCTACTTTGCACACGTTAAGTAGGCCTACACACCACCTGCATTGATAGACACACGTGTTTTGGACATGAAAAACGTAATTATCGCTGGGCTAAGGTTGACTTACCTCGCTGTTTCTTTTCCACTTGATGTAATGTACAGGTGCTTTCTGTTTAGATGTTGTGGCATCAGTGTTGAGAAGGCGATTTTTAAAATATAATCCCCTGCAGATTACAGATTACACACCCCAAAATGTAGTTTGTAACGTAATCCATTAAATTACTTAAAGTGAGTAACGTAATCTGAATACTTTGGATTACTTGATATTGTCATGATTTTTAAAACAATGAATGAATGTAGCAACCAACTCCTGCAAGTTCTTGTTTGGGTTTAGACCTGGTTTTAGATCTGGTGTTAGTTCTGGTTTAGACCTGGTTTAGACCTGGTTTTAGATCTGGTTTACACCTGTTTTAGACCTGTCTTAGGCCTGGTTTTAGTCCTGGGGTTAGTTCTGGTTTAGAGGCGCACAGGAGGAAGCGCGGTCCACGCAGCGTATGCAACAAGACACGATCCACACAATCCGTACGGGAGGAGATGCGGTGTGCGCTCTTATTATACATCCATGGGCGCCGCGCTGTTTTGTGTACAGTGAAGTGCAGTGGTCGTGCGGAAACTTTACCTCTACCGCAGAAGGTTCCGGCCATCGCCGAGCGTATGAAAATAAAATGAAGCATTGAGGCAAAAAATAATAATCAATGCATTTTTCTAATCGATTTAATCTATTTACTCGATGAATCGTATCAGCCCTACTTCATTTCTTTCTTTCTTCCTTCCTTTCTTTTTTTTCTTTATTATATCTATTGCATATATACATACAAATTATTATAAACATACATTACTGCAAACAAATGAACAATATACACAAAGAATACAATACAATACATACATGGGTCAATGACATGACACCTACATTTTCTGTCCAATTGCAATTTCCTCAGTTAAAAAGGTTCAAATGTCCTAATAATTCACCAAATTTCTGTCGTACCTCTGACCTCTATGGAACCAAGTCATTTTTTCAGAAATCATGAGTTATTCTGCATGTTTTTTGTACTTAAAGTGTTAAAATATCATGTGGTACGACTAATAACAGCAGGAATTCTATGGCTGGAGTTTTAATAACAGACAAAGTCGACTTGGGTGATTGGTTCTTTAGGCATTTTTCTTCATTTGATGCATTTTACAGGGCAGTAGTTTGTTCATTAAACACAAGCAGGCGTCTGTCATATTGAACAGCAAAAGAAAATATCAGTATTCATTAAAAATCAAAAGAAATGCCAACAGTTTGTTTCTATTCACTTCATATTACTCAAAACTCATTAATATCCCAGATTAATATCCCAACCATGTTTTAGAAAATAAAACAATTTTAAGGTTACTCTCTGTCGTACCACATGATTTTTTGTGTTAAACATAGATTTATGCACCTGACACTGTAAATATTTGAAAAAGTTCAATAGAAACTCATATTTTTTATATTTAAAAATTTGCCTGTTGAAAATCCTTATACGTAATGTCATTGACCCAGATATGCTTAATTCCACACTAAAATACAAAGCCATAACATCACCATGGCGATCCTACACCAGAAACCTGGTGCATCTTTAAATAGTCAAGCAGAACGTACATCTGTATCTATATGCATTTACTTAAAGATGCATTGTGTAACTTTTCTGGTGGAGCGTTTGTTATCGCTCATGTTCCACAGTATATCTTGTTTTTATTCAATTATGGGAGTTTTTATTTCTCAAAACTACTGTAAAACATACTTTAATAAAATGAGCGCGCCCACTTTTCCACAGATCTGACCTGTAAACCTGTTTGTCTCCATGGAGATAGACATTCCAGGAAGAAACCAACACCTACAGGGATCTAACTTGTTTTTTAATCAAACGTGCCATTACCAAAAATATGACAAGGCTTTTGGACATTTAAACAAACATAACAGCTGCTATTCTCAATTTATTTCCGAAACCTCCTTCACCTTTTCATTTTACTGTATCCAATTTTCATTTCTCTAATTCCACTAAACCCTCTACACTGGCTACATAAAACCAGGATGAGCCCCGTACAGGCGTTTGAATGGCTTCCGAGGACACGCAGCAGCGCAGAGCGGATTGGAGATCTCGGTCTTTATTTCCCTTCTGTGTTTTAGTATGAGACGGCTTTATTAGAAGATCAAGTTAATGTTCCAGGAGCCAATTACACTGCAGATGTGAGCAGTGCCTCCGAATAGCGTTTTGTGTTTTTATATTGAATTTCTCACTAGGAAAAAAACATAAAACCAAGGCATAATCCCACATCGAAAATGTTTTTTTTATGGGAACGGGGACAGTGAAATATGATGGTTTCGAGAAACTAATGAGAGCTTCTAGATCTAAAGACTCTTTTAGATGAACAGTTTATCCCAACAAAATGCGTTTAAAGGTGCATTGTGTAACTTTTCAGGTGGAGGGCCGGTCAAATGCTTTTCTCCTTATCTTTTTTATGTTATTGCTTTGTCTGAAATGTCTCACAGTGTGGCATTGTACCTTTCTATCTTTATGAAGACTAAACCAGACCAAGTCAAGTCAATTCAGATCTGTGGAGAGGCGACCCCGCTCAGTCAGTTTTTCTTGATAGTTTTGAGCTATAAAACCACCTGTAATTGAACAAAGGCAGAGCTGTTTAAGAGCAATGACATATCCATAGGTAAAAGTGACACATCGCGCCCTTAAGGTAGGTGTGAAGTATGGATGAGCATGATTCATGGACAAATCGATAAAGGATCATTAAAAAATTTCTCGATCACGTTCATTTTTAATCGACAAACCAAGTGTAGGGTGTTGTGCGTGAATACAGGAGTTGCGGCCTCACAGTCCCACGTCTCGGCTCTGCCATACCTCCTTGGAGATCACTACACCACTCTGGGATATTCCGATAATAACCGGGATGCTGTGGCCTGTATTCGCAGTATCCCGACTACGATTTCATTATAGTTCAATGTCTCCAACAACGCGATACACGGACAGAACAGACTCACCATCTTCATCCATCCATCCATCTTCTCCCGCTTAATCCGGCTGGGTCGCGGGGGCAGCTTGCTGCCCAATACTCATAGCACCTGACCCCCCCCATGAACCCCTCTGCAGGTGGTGAGCCCACAGGAGGGGACTCACCATCTTCTGCCACAGAAAGAACACTCATAATCCACTGTGACGTGTCTTTTAGTCCGACAGAAGCTGACCGCACCAGGGCACGGAGCCAGACGGTTTTTCTTTCCGTTTATGCAAATGAGACATAACGTAAGAAGCGTAATCGTAACTTTTCATTTCATGATTGTAATGCTTGATGTCGTAACTTTTCAATTTGTATTCTGACGGGTGAAATACACAAAACACATTTTATGTACGACTGGGCTCATTCGAGAGTTTACCAATATTTATTTTACGCTCAACTACAGCAAAATACGCACGGATTTCCCAAATACGCACGGATTTCATTCCTACACACACGAATAGTCCCGACAGCGATCTCACTTCATACTTCTGCCCCAGAAAGAATATATAATCCACTGAGATGTGTCTTTTAGTCCGACAGAAGCTGACCGCATCAGGGCACAGAGCCAGACGTTTTTTTTGTTTTTTTCCAGCGCTTACAGTTTATGCAAATGAGACATAACGTAAACAAATGTCCGCAAAGCTGCATACAGGACATTATCAAACAGGCTGATGTGGCTCCAGAGTCGTTATGGTTTATATGTTGTAAAGTTGAGTTTCGCAACAATGTGCATGAATTTTAAGTAAAGTTTAACTGCCAACAGTCGTCCTGCTCTCCTCACGGAAAAGCTTGCTGCATTTTTGTGTTTTCATTGCATTTTAATATATTAAAGTATAGTAATAATAATGATGTAATCGAAAATCAATCGTTAATTCTCCCATCGATCGAGAAAATTTCATCGAATGCTCATCCCCAGTGTGAAGTGCCAATGGCTGCTGCTCACTCACACACACTTTAATACGTTTTTTTTGTTTGAACAGTGTCTTGCCCATGGATACAGCAACAGTTGTATTAATTTGCATAGGGCCGTTTTCAAGCAACACAGAGAAAGAGCGCATTGTTCCCAACCTACTTTATAGCATTCACCATTGCCGTGTGTACATTTTCTTTGCACTACTAAGTTATTTTTGGTTATTTTTAAATATAATGATAAGATTTAAGTTGTAAAAGGTTGAATTAATAACTTCTATGACTCATTACAGCTACAAACTAAGTACTAAAGAGTTTCATTCTGCTGTTTATTAATTGCAGCTCGTGATTTTTAACTTTATTGTAGATTTAGAATATGTTTTGTGATTTAAATCTTCTCTTTGGTCTTTGTGTCTCTGGCATAAATTAGCTTCAGTATTATCTTTTATCATCTTTATTTTCTTCAACATCGCACTTCAAAATGTGTCACTGTGACAGGCCCATCGTTAAGGATTTATCAATATTATTAATTTTCTTTGTACTGCTTTTGATTTCAGTAACTTAATGTGTATTTTTATATGTGCAATTTAAGAATATTTCACCACAATGGACCTTATTTATATTTAAAGGTTATAATGTTACCTCCTCAAAACAAATCTGGAGTTGTATTGCTAAAAGATATCAAAAAACACTCAGCAGCAGCCCATGATAACGATACCGTATCATCAAATTTAATGTCACGATATACCGATATTTCAATATTTTTGCAGCCCCCTTACTTGGAGAATAGATCTATGTTCCCAAACTAATCTAAGATACTCTCCTTTCATCACCCAAACGACCCCTCTACCCACCAAAGTCTAAACACCAAAGTTCGGACGCTTGAAAAACTCCCCAAGTCCAAGTCCTACCTGCTTAAAATGAGCCGTGTCTGTTTGAAGTGCGCACTGAAACCTCTCCAGGAAGCCCCTTATTTGGCGCTCATTACAGGAGAACACCGAGAACATGTGAAACGATCAGACGTTAATGAGCTCTGCGGAGATGGAGCTGGTACGAGGAGGAACACCCCAGGGTGCTCTTCACGCTTCACACGCACTCACACACATGCTATTATTACCTGAGCTTCTGCAGCCCCGACAGCAGCATGTGGAGTCAAAACTTTAGTGTGAGGGAGTGCACGAGTGATTGAAATGGGGATGGGTGACGTATCGGGTGATATCGGAGGACTTTTTCAGCTATCAGTATGGTTTAAATGAAGGTAAAATGAAATATAAAACGAAAAAGAAACTGAGAGTGCCAGACTCAGGAGGAAAAGAAAAGAAGTCATCATCAAAAAAAGAAAAATCTGATAGTGTCGCTCCCCTTGCAGGTCTATATTAAGAGCAGACAGGCTACAGTATAGTATAAAATATAAAACAGCCTGAGAAAGCATTCTTCTTATTTTCACTGAATTAAATTCTGAGCTGTAAATCAATGAACCACACTGAACACGTCACATATAAACTACAACTTTGCAGTATTTGTATTGTATTGTATGTAATGTTTAATTAATATCATAGTGTTATTATTAGGGCTGTCATTGTTAACACGCTAATCGCGACTAGATTAATGCAGTCCATAACACGATATATATATATATATATATATATATATATATATATATATATATATATATATATATATATATATATATATATATATATATATATATTTAGAGTTTTAGAGTTCACCAGCCTTTTGTCCCTTCTAGAAACACAATGTTTTTTTGTTTTTTTTTTACTCACGGTTAGAGTTCACCGACTTTTCTTCCCTTCTCCACATCCGTAGGCAGCTCCTCTGGCTGTTTCGCTTTCGAACTTCAGAGCGCCATGTTTCAGTAAACTCACCGCCGTGATGGAGAAACAGACGCTTCTGGACTTTTGAACTGTTTATTTGACTGTAAAAAACTTCCAGACGCTACAATTTACAAGTCAAGAGTTAAATGCAGCCTGTGTCGAGCAGAGTTTCAGCACCACAGAAGTACGTCTAGTCTAAGTTAGCACCTCCGAGCTAAACCCCCGGGTGCAGCGACCGGAGCGTCCGAGCCAAGAGCCTCAGATCCGACAAACGACCATTTGGCAGAGTCGCCACAGACCTGTGGATAATCACACGCAAAGAAAATAACTACAGCGATTGCTAAATGGGTACGAACTGCGTTACATTGGCTTTAAAACTGTCGTGAAATGCAAAATAATTTTAAACATCCAATTTAATATGAGATTAACTATGGAATTTCTCATCTTAATCAAGATTTAAAAATGTAATTGTTTGACAGCCCTATTTATTATATTATACTCATTAGCAGTATATAAAAATACATGAGAATGCGTCTTAAAAAATTTAATCGTGGGAAAACTGTGTCCTTGCATCCAGAATACCTACTCTTGGTACATGTATTCAGTTACTTCCCGACACTGTCTGTACTTTAGTTTGAAGTGGGAAGCTCAGCGCCGAGGTGTTGTTTATGTTTTGTTTCTGTCGTGGCCCCGTCTTTTAAAGCCTCTCGACGGCGGTGACACAAATCTGTCAACAGCTCCAGTCTCTTCTCCCTCAAATCCTCGGGAGAAACTTCGTCTGACACTTCACAAGGCAAATACAAGTCGGTCTAGATATATTTCTGCCACGAACTTTGAGCCCCATTTCACTGACATTGTTTAATAAACTATTCCTAAAATTATTGTTTTGTCAAAGATGGTGGTATTTTAATGATCCTATATTGCACAAAATTAACTCTTGTGAGGTTTAAGCCACTGTTACCTCCTCAAAAACATACCTGGAGTTGTGTTTTGTTTCATTCACACGTTTGAGTAACACTTTATTATGAGTTTGTCTCTGTCCAAAGCTCAAAATGCCCTGCTCCACCTTGTGAAGTGAACACTTTTACGAGAGATTGTGAGTTCTAGGGCTGCAATCAACCAGATGCAGCCTAAATATGCAGGGTTTGTGCGTTAAAACGTGTGAATGAAACAAAACACAACTCCAGGTCTGTTTTTGATGAGGAAACAACATTGTAATGGAGCTTTTCTTGGCAGGAAGATGATGGGAGTGTGAATGCAAAGTGGATTTTTTAAAGTGTTTTTGGCTGAAAAGTTGTATCCACGGGAAAATCAACAAGGGAGTTCTGGAGTTTACAGACTGAACGTAGGCCTTCAGGTTTGGAGAGATGAAAAGAGCTGCAAAAGAGGACGAAAATGAGGAATTCGTTCAGTAAATACAATAAAAAACTCGCAATTTGAATCAATGCATCAAGTACAAGATACGTCTTTCTTCATTCTACTTCTCCCTTCTTTTCAACTGGCTTTACCCCTTACAGGTTTGTACATGTATCTGCAGTATTTTTAACAATAGTCTGTATAACCCCTAGCTGTAATTTACACTTTCTCCTTTGTCGTAGCTAAAACCAAGACGCAAAGCAATTTCTAGCTGGGTTTTTTGGCTAACTTGTGTGTTTTTTTAACCAAACACTTCTTTCCAAACCTTAAATGTGCACTATTCATGTATGTTTTTGATAAAGTTGTCACTTCCTTGTCTCCATGGATATGTTATATCCCACAGTGAGGTATTAGAGGCGTTTATCTCCATGCAGACAAACATATGACACCAAAAGATCAACTTACTGGTCAAATCTGTGGAGAGGCTCACAGTAAAAAAAACAGTTTTTCATTGTAATTGTTAGCAATCAAACGTAATATAATATAATTGATTTAATGGAAGAAAGATGTTTTAATGCAATACCAGCAGCAGATAACAAAGCCCTCACCGTAAAAAGTTACACAATGCACCTTTAAATAACGAATAACTCTGACTGGTGTGTTTCCATAGTAACTGCCCTCTTTCGTCTCAATGTAGATGCTTCACATTTCTGATTTTGTGTCGTGAGCCTGCGTTTGTTTCTAGTTCTGCAGTCTTCACTCTTCATTTCATCGTCTCATCGAAGCTTCGGCTCCTGATCCAGACGTGTTCACTGTAATGTCTGGATGTGGCCAGCAGAGGGCGCTCCGGGACGCGCTTTAGGGCTCAGTCTGGTACAGTCTGACAAAAAGGGATTTTTATTATTAGTATTTGTTAGAAATATAGAATGTGGTATTTAAAGAAACTACATTCAAGTTCAGTTTGAGTACTACTACTACTACTAATACTACTACTACTACTACTACTACTACTAATACTGCTGCTACTACTGTTACTACTGCTACTACTACTACTACTACTACTACTACTACTACTACTACTACTACTTGTACTACTACTACTACTACTACTAATACTGCTGCTACTACTGTTACTACTGCTGCTACTACTGTTACTACTGCTACTACTACTACTACTACTACTACTGCTACTACTACTGTTACTACTGCTACTGCTGCAGCACTGCAGCAACCTCTGCTGCTGCTGCTGCTACTGCTGCTGCTGCTGCCACCATGCTGCAACTACTACCACTGCTGCTGCTGCTGCAACTGCTGCACACTGCTACACTGCTACTTACTGCTGCTGCTGCTGTGCTGCTGCTGCTATGATTGCCACTGCTGCTACTGCTGCTACTGCTACTACCACACTGCTGCTGCTGCTGCTCCTACTACTACTACTGCTAATACTGCTGCTACTACTTCTACTTCTACTACTACTTCTACTACTACTACTACTACTACTACTTCTACTACTACTATTACGGCTAATACTGCTGCTACTACGTCTACTACTACTTCTACTACTTCTACTATTACTATTAATACTGCTACTACTACTACTACTACTACTACTGCTACTGCCACTACTACTACTATTACTACGACTACTACTGCTGCTAATACTTTTACTACTATTACTACTACTACTACTACTACTACTACTACTACTACTACTACTACTACTTTTACTACTTTTACATTGCTACTTCTACTTCTACTACTACTTCTACTACTATTTCTACTACTACCACTGAGGGATTACGCACCACATGGGAATATAAGAGAACTACCATTTAATTCAGAAAATCACATTCAAAGTTTAGTGGCATGAGAATCGAGTATTGAATATATTCCTTAGAAAAGCTGAGTTTTAGTATCTCGACCGCACTGCCAGATACAGAAATGATAATTCAGGTTACTGTTCTTTTTGCATTCTCGATATCATCATGCCCCACTCCCTTTCTCCTCGTCTCTCTGCTTGTGCCTCAGCTGTTTTTTTCATCTTCTTAAACTGGGCCTAATGGTGCGTTCAGTACACGCCACACGCCGCACGCTTTTATACACACTTAAGCAGCGAAGAATTAGCCCGAACAGCGTGCACCCGAACGCACCACGCCCAGATGTTACACCATTATGGGCTATTTTCTCCCTCTTTTGATGCAGACCCCCGCGGAGACTCCATTTCAGAGACTCAACAGGACCGCAAGAAAGAAGGCTATTAGGAGCTTTTGTGCAAATCTTTTCAAAGCGCCAACAAATGCAAGGAATAGTCGGCGTTTGTGCGTGTTTCAAAGGAGAGGCTTCGCTCATACACAGGCTTGTTTACACTTCGGGAGCTGAGAAAGACGTCAAAAGAAGTGAAAAAAGGAAACGTGTCAAGAAGACGGAATAACGAATCAGCAATTTCATTAAGTAACAAGGGAGAGGCGATGAATGAGGACACACGGATCTGATACCGGTTTCAGATAATGGAGCCGATCCAAAAAAGTCCAAATATTGGTTCAGCCAATATCCTGGTTGTTATGGCTGCAGGATTAATCAGTCTAAATCGCAATTTGAATTAATGAATTGCATAAAATCTGCTAACCCCGTTTTTTAGATTTGTACGAACATGTTCTGAAATGTGATTCTTGTATTTGTCAGTTCATATCTTTATTTGTCTTTTTGTCAGTTCCTCTGGAGGCATTTCAAACTTGCTTGTCAGGAAAAGCACAGTTCAATATTTTACACAAATCGCTGAATCCCACTGAACTCACAGTTCTGCTGCTGCACTAGGGAAAGGATGAAGTTGTTGCAAAATATATCAGAAATGTGGGCAAGCAAACAATGTCCGATAAGCACTGTAACGTTCATTCGGTGCCAACTTTCGGTTCCTTGGCTTTACATTCCCACATCAATGAGTCAATACAGAGGTGGTCGAATACTGTCAGAAGCCAAAAAACGGCACAGATCAGTGTTGCCTCAGTGGAGATCTCACTGTGGCAGTGAGTCTGTCAAGGCAGCAAACTAGTGTAGTGATTGGGGCAAGTTCTTAACTTCCACGTAAAACACCAATTTGCTTAATACCACTTTCTAACCCAGCTTACAACAGCCACGAGTCTAACAAACAAAACGCTCTGCCTCGATCACTCATTAGTGTCTGGAAACGATTTCCCACTGCGCATGTGAAAGCTCAAAAGAGTCGATGTCGTTTCTAATCCCATTTATTTACGAGTAAATTATATTTAAAAATACATTCCTGAACCATTTTCTTTCAACAACTTTCAGTTTCTGTTGGTCTTCACCGTCAGCCGTCGATCCTCACTTGTTGCTTCTGGCGGCTCGAGCCTCTCGCCACCGCTGGAGTCGGCGATCAAGTCTTTTGGGCTTTGGTATGCGCAGTGGGAAATCAACAAAGCTAATGCTCAGGCTGCTTATAAAGTTATTTTATAACATTTCCAGCTACTAATGAGTGAACCAGGCAGAGCGTTTTGTTTGTTAGACTCGTGGCTGTTGTAAGATGGGTTAAAGTGGTGTTAAGCTTCTTCAGTGTGAAGCAAATTGGTGTTTCATGTGGAAGTTAAGAACTTGCCCAAATCACTACACTAGTTTGTTACCTTGACAGACTCACTGCCACAGCGAGATCTCCGTCTAGAAAACATTGATCCGTTTTTTGGCTTCTGACAGTATTCGACCACCTCTAGCAACGGACTTTAGCTTCAAATGTGCTCAAGTTCCCCTTTAAATTGCATTTTAAAAAAATGCAGGCACTTAAAAAAGAACCATTCAGGAACCGGTATTGAAAAGCAGGTATTGTTAAAGTACTGGTATTGATAAAGTCAAACGATACACAGCCCTGGTTTTAATTAAAATCATTTTACCTCGTCTAGAAAGTAGATTTTGCAGCGCACGGCAGTTTTAGACCTCTCAGTAGCGTCTTTTTTCAGTCCTATCAAAGTTTTCTATATGAACCATTAAAAACAAGAACAATACAAGATCTTTACACAGTATCTCAGCTTGATTTAGCGTAACTCATCCTTTTAGCTTCTCCGCACTCTCTTCCTCATCAGTACCATCTGAACCCCGAGTCTCCCTGAGCTTTCCCCGCGGTCTCAAACACTTGTTCTGACTTTTTCAAGATTTATTTTTTGACTTTGAGAAGGAACATTGAGAAAGTGAAAAGGAGGCAGAACGGTGACGGTGTTCTCGGTGGAGCTGTTTCATGTGTTGGATTTGTCTCTGTGGCGCAGCTCACGGCGTGCTCCTGGTTCAGACTATTTTCGTTTCAGATGAAGCTGTTCCGGTGACAGCGCGGCTCTGCTTCGGCCTGGTTTGACATCAGACTTTTTATAACTTTTATTACACAACGTTCTGACACAAACATACCATTTTTAGTTTGTGAATTGTCTTCTGCTAATCTGGTTGATTTCTTTTGCCACTGTTAAAGGCGCGTAACTTTTCTGGTGTAGGGTCCGTTACTTTCTAAGCACGTAACTATATGCAAATCACACTGTACGATAACATTACAGTATCCATTTCACAATCCGATATTATTATTGCAATATTTGTGAAGATGAGAACAGAATTGGTATTTTTTCCTTCTAAAAAGCCTTGACTTGAGGCTATATTGGACTTGGACAGACTTTATTGAGCCACAAGGGAAATTACTTGGACACAGTAGCTCACACATCACATTATATTACAATAACAAAGTAAAAAATATACAACCTCGTAATAAAAATCGTAAATACAGCTCTGGAAAACCATGAGGCCACTACAAAATGATAAGTTTCTCTGGTTTTACTACTTATAGGTTTGTGTTTGAGTAAAATGAACATTTTTATTTCATTCTATAAACTACTGACAGCATTTCTCCCAAATTCCAAATAAAAATATTGTCATTTAGAGCGTTTATTTGCAGAAAATGACAAATGGTCAAAATAACAAAAAAGATTAAATGTTTTCAGACCTCAAATAACGCGAAGAAAACATGATCATATTAATTTTAAAACAACACAATACTAATGTGTTAACATAGGAAGAGTTCACAAATCAATATTTTTATTTTTATTTTATACTTTTCCTCCTTAAATCAGATTGAAGCAGAATGAGGTGTGTTTGTGTTGGAATTAAACAGGCGCTGGAATAAAACGACTGTCGTAAATGTAGAGATGCTGATTTCAGAAAAAAAAAAAACAGTTTTCTCTTTTTTTTTTTCCAGAGCTGTAAGTAGCAATTTAAAATAGCAAGAGACTGGTGTCAAGGCATAATTATATAAATTTATATGTGCAAGTCAGTAAAAAGCAGAACTATAGTAATATAAATATAGTATATCACAGTTGATTAGTTAATTACTTATTTCTTTATTTTTTCTGCATTAAAATAGAACCAAAGTGCACCAAAACAGTACATTTAAGCAAACAGGCTTGTAATTCGATGTATTGTGACAGGCCACGGTATTATTGTGAGAACTTTGACGATACGATATCACAGTGTCTCCATGGAGATGTTATTGCTTTGCCTGGAATGTTCCATGGTATGACATTAAACATACACATCTAGTATTCATTCATTATGGGTGTTTTTATTGCTCAAAAAGAACTGATCTAATGTTAATTTGCAGTCATGACAAATACTAATTGCACTTTTCCATTAAAACACATAAGGACAAATTGAACCTTGAACAACATTGTGGGCGGTGTACAGTTTTCTTTGACTGCACTGATTCCTCTGAGACTTTCTTATGGTTTAATGATTTCCATATTGACAAGTGCTCACTCAATACTTTCCAATCCCACTGTACAAGAAATATGTCTGCCAGCTAAAACAATCAATATCTATGAATTTTCAGTTTCTCCAGTAATGTCATACTGCTTTCCAAATGTATATCTCGTATTAAAGAGCCGTTAAACACCCTCCCGAAACTTTACTCTGCCTCGAAGCAAAATCTGTAAAACCCTCCAGAGTGGGCGGGCTCTGGAGCGGTGATTGACAGCCATGGATGTATAATAAGAGCTGGATTTGTATGAAATCAAACCGCCCGTGTTCGGCTGACAGGGCATCCACAGCTTTCATAAAGGTCAGATTTTGTAGGGATTCTTCTGTATTTTTACAATATGAACTTTAAAGTTTTATTTTAATCGTCAAAGCGCCTACAAATCAGCTTTATTAGAGTTAGCCTAGACCCGCTCTGAGCCTGCGGTCATGCGCCAATGAGCACAGACCACTGAAAACAATATGGCGCCATCTTTGATTCATCTTCCAGATTTTATTATAGTTCAATGCTGACAGTCGACTGACAGCCACGAATGATCCGACATCCGACGGTGCGCTCCAGACTTTAAAACAGAGCGGACATTTGTGCTCGGATCACACCGTTTCCCTTTTCTCCAGACATGGTGGTACCAGGTAAGGGCGGGACTGAGAGGGGCTCCTCATGAACCGCCCGACCACCAGTGGCTGTGACTCACTGGGGCCGTTAGTCCAACCTGAAAACTCAAATGTCCTGGCTGATCCTAAAGAGGCCGTTACCGACACGGCTTTGACCCAAAAGTCTGATTTTTAAAATATATGCGCTAAAATGCTAAAATAAGGCCAGGCATAGATATACACTTCTGTTTTAGACCCATTTTACATGGCTAATCAGTAGAAAAAAGTGATTTTGGTGTTTAGGGGCCCTTTAAAGAAGGGATATTTTGCAGAATCAACTTTTGGGAGCTTCCTGCCGTATAATTCTCTTATATCATCCATGCATGTTTGATCTTGAGATGCCCACGCCTCTTGGGAATTGTGAATTTTTCATAAATATACAAAAACACGATACAAAAAACACTACAACTTCACAAACCTGATGCGATGTGCAGTGGTTTCGTTCATGCTGCCATAACGCTCTGAAGGGGGAGCGCGGAGCAAAGGGAGCTAGGCCTGTCATGATAATCACTAAATTGATTTTTTTTTTTTTTTCTTTAGGGGGTCAGTATTTCTCGTGCGTACATTTTTCTTCTCCTTTTAACAGTCCGACTTGTCAAATGAGCGTTCTTCACAAGCACATTTCGTATGGACCCATAAAATATTAACAAAGTGCTTTTTAGGCGTTTTTGGAGTTGAAAAGAAAAGTACGCAGCATCTTTAGCCCTGAGCTTCAGTCTCGCCGTGTGTATTTTTGTTTGGTCTCTCAAAATTACAGGCTACAAAGCTGCGGAAAAGATGAAAAGCGTTTTCATGGTAAACAATGGTCCTCCACTGATGGCGCGGCCTACATACACTGACAGAACAAACATCACATCTCCTTAAAGGGAGGCTTACCCACAATGCACCTCTCCTCAGGCTTGTGTTTATTCATTTGTAGTTTTAAGGCTCAGAATAGTTCAGTCTGCGAACACAAAACTTAAGACAGACTTTAAGTAGGGGTGGGCGATATCTCGATATTTAAAATATATCGAGATAATTTTGAAAAACTCGGGTCTGGGAGGAGTTCGGGGAGGCCATGGAGGAGGACTATCGGACGGCCCCAAGGAAATTCTGGCAAACCGTCCGGCGCCTCAGGAGGGGGAAGCGGCCCTTCACCAATACTGTTTACAGTGCGGGGGGAGAGCTGCTGACCTCGACTGGGGATGTTGTCGGGCGGTGGAAGGAATACTTTGGGGATCTCCTCAATCCCACCGTCACGTCCTCCGAAGAGGAGGCCGAGGCTGGGGACCCAGAGGCGGACTCATCCATCACCCTGGCCGAAGTCACTGAGGTGGTCAGAAAGCTCCTCGGTGGCAAGGCTCCGGGGGTGGATGAGATCCGCCCTGAGTACCTTAAGTCTCTGGGTGTTGTGGGGCTGTCTTGGCTGACACGTCTCTACAACATCGCGTGGCGGTCGGGAACAGTACCTCTGGACTGGCAGACCGGGGTGGTGGTCCCTCTGTATAAAAAGGGGGACCGGAGGGTGTGTTCCAACTACAGGGGAATCACACTCCTCAGCCTCCCCGGTAAAGTCTATGCCAGGGTGCTGGAGAGGAGAGTTCGGCCGATAGTCGAACCTCGGATTCAAGAGGAGCAGTGTGGTTTTCGGCCTGGTCGTGGAACACTGGACCAGCTCTACACCCTCCATCGGGTGCTCGAGGGTTCATGGGAGTTTGCCCAACCAGTCCACATGTGTTTTGTGGACTTGGAGAAGGCATTCGACCGTGTCCTCGTGGTGCCCTGTGGGGTGCTCCGGGAGTATGGGGTCCGGGGCCCTTTGCTAAGGGCTTTCCGGTCCCTGTATGACCGGAGCAGGAGCTGTGTTCGCATTGCCGGCAGTAAGTCAGACTTGTTCCCGGTGCATGTTGGACTCCGCCAGGGCTGCCCTTTGTCACCGGTTCTGTTCATTGTATTTATGGACAGAATTTCTAGGTGCAGCCAGGGGCCGGAGGGGGTCCAGTTTGGGGACCACAGGATTTCATCGCTGCTTTTTGCGGATGATGTTGTCCTGTTGGCTCCATCGAACCAGGACCTGCAGCGTGCACTGGAGCGGTTTGCAGCCGAGTGTGAAGCGGCTGGGATGAGAATCAGCTGTTCCAAATCCGAGGCCATGGTTCTCGATCGAAAAAGGTGGTTTGCCCTCTCCGGGTGGGTGGGGAGTCTCTGCCTCAAGTGGAGGAGTTCAAGTATCTCGGGGTCTTGTTCACGAGTGAGGGGAGGATGGAGCACGAGATTGACAGGCGGATCGGTGCGGCGACGGCAGTGATGCAGTCGCTGTATCGGACCGTTGTGGTGAAGAGGGAGCTGAGCCGAAAGGCGAAGCTCTCGATTTACCGGTCAATCTACGTTCCTACCCTCACCTATGGTCATGAGCTCTGGGTAATGACCGAAAGAACGAGATCGCGGATACAAGCGGCGAAATGAGTTTCCTCCGCAGAGTGGCCGGGCGCTCCCTTAGAGATAGGGTGAGGAGCTCGGTCACACGGGAGGAGCTCGAGTAGAGTCGCTGCTCCTCCACGCCGAGAGGAGCCAGCTGAGGTGGTTCGGGCATCTGGTCCGGATGCCTCCTGGACGCCTCCCTCGGGAGGTGTTCCGGGCATGTCCCACCGGTAGGAGGCCCCGGGGAAGACCCAGGACACGCTGGAGGGACTATGTCTCTCGGCTGGCCTGGGAACGCCTCGGGGTCCGTCCGGAGGAGCTGGAGGAAGTGGCTGGGGAGAAGGAAGCTTGGGAGCCCCTGCTTAGACTGCTGCCCCCGCGACCCGGCCCCGGATAAGCGGAAGAAGATGGATGGATGGATGGATGGAGATAATTTTGAAACTCGATATGAATTCTGACATATCGATATATCGCTATAATGCTTACGTTTACTTCTGGTTTCGCCGCTTCGCTTGTTTTGCCGTCTCTGTGCCGCGCTCGCCTCCGCCTCCTGCTTTTGTCCCCGCGGAGCCCGGAGCTGGCCTCGGACTAAACCAGGACTAGGACTAAACCAGGACTAAACGCGCCCGCAGAGCCCGGGGCTCGGCCGCGGACTAAACCAAGACTGGGACCAGGGCTCTACAGTGCGTCCATTTCACTCGCATTTGCGAGTAAATATTTCGTTGTGCGAACGGGAAAAACAAACAGCATCTGTGCAAGTGCTTCTGCAGCCACAATAAGGAGCTGCGCACAGACGTAACGTGACGAGTTAAACTTTCTAAATGCACCTGCCCAGCGCGAGCGCAACCACATGACACCTCTGACCGCGCACGACTCCAGCACACGAGCTCCGCGTGTGGCTGATATCACTCATACGAACAAACTCCGCTTCAAAACACACCCACGCCCCCTTAACCGAGGAGCGCCCCGCAGCAGGACCCACACCTGTCCCACCTCTCATTAGGCACCCCCACACCACTGGACCTTCTCTAAAGCGAGCGCATTTGGACTCGGTCTTGACTCAAGGTCTGAATACTGAGTGCGATCATATTTGTCACAATGTGCGTTTGATTTGGTAAACGTGCAGAGACTAAACATCACTTTAAAACAAGAGTATGTTACTCCAGTTAGGAATGTCAAAATACAGGTTTAAAAATCCTGCACACTTTTTTCACTTTGAAGCAGTTTTCTTTAAAGTGTCAGTGGAAGTTCTCTTAAAGAAGAGGTTTTTAAACTGTGGGTGAGGGTCCAAAAAGGGGCACAGAGTGTTTAAGTGCAGTACTAAATGAATATTAATCAGATAAAAATTTGTTTGTTGTTTTTGCAGTAGTGTGGGAGGGGGTTATTTTTCCTGTAAAGATATTGAGATATATATCGTATATCGAGATATAGCAAAATATATCGAGATATATTTTTTGGTCCATATCGCCCAGCCCTAACTTTAAGTAGTTGTAATGTTTATAGATGAGAGATGAATAAAAAAATGCTAATATTACGCTCCCACTATATCATCATCAGACTTAACATTAACTTAACAAATTTAGCCCCAATATAACATGAAGAAAGACTTAAAGGAGCATTATGTAACTTTTCTGGTGCAGGGTCCACCTTCTGCGTGTCTCTTTGAAGAAACATAGTAGTAGTTTTTATTTAGTCAAAAAAACAATAGCAGGTTTCCATGACCGAAAGGGTTTAGGCTGAAGTTAAAATACTTATAATGCTTAACTCTGTTTAACAATAACAGAAAAAAAATGAAGAAATATGACCTCATACTCGTTATATTTTCTATTTTGAGAATTGTAATTTAATAAATACTAGACCGGTTTAAAGGTGCATTGTGTAACTTTCCTGATTTATATAATTTATGTCTTATTTGACACCAGCCTCTTGCTATTTTTTATTGCAATTTATTGCCATTTTATTACCATTTTTATGTTTTTTTAATCCATCCGTCCCTTCTTCCGCTTATCTGGGGCTAAGCAGGGACTCCCAGACTTCCCTCACCCCAGACACTTCCTCCATTGTCCCTCCCTAGTTTGTTTTTTTTACTCTTTTTTTAGTGTAATATAATGTGATGTGTGAGCTGCTGCGTCTAAATCATTTCTTGTGGATCAATAAAGTCCAACCTCTGGTCCTTAAATGCTTTGTTATGTGGCAGTGGCCAAACAGGAAGATCATGATAATGAATCTTTAAAAAAAAAAAAAAAAGGATTGTACAACACAGTAGCCTCCTTAGAATAATGAATCTGACATTGTGAGGCTCGCATTGTTATTTAAGAATTTCATTATGTCCATAGAAATAATTATCAAATTTAATCTATTGCGCATGAATGGACAATACTAATACATGCTTTGCTTTGACAACACTGCTCTTGCATTTGAGGAGTTTGTCCACCAGAGGGCAGTAAGAGGAAGCCTCTGCACTGGGCTTCACACCAGGAAACGTCTTAATATCTGATGCATTTGTGAGCCTAAGAAAGTAGAAGACGTGATCGTAGTTTTCAAACCGACCCATTTTCTTTCTATAGCACATTTTATAAACAAATTGCTGCACAGACAAATTAATACAATAAAAGACAGAAAATCATAAATAAAAATGATACATAAAAAGTGTTAAAATGCATTAATAATAATAATAATAATAATAATAATAATAATACTACTACTAATAATAATAATAATAATAATAATAATAATAATAATCAATAAAATGAAATCAAATAAAATGAAATTAAAATTAAATTAAATTAAATTAAATTAAATTAAATTAAATTAAAATGAAATAAAATAAAATGAAATGAAATGAAAATAAAATGAAAATAAAATGTAATAAAATTTAATAAAATTGAAATTAAATTAAATTAAAATAAAATAAAATAAAATAAAATAAAATAAAATAAAATAAAATAAAATAAAATAAAATAAAATAAAATAAAATAAAATTTAAATGAAATGAAATGAAATGAAATGAAATTAAAATGAAATTAAATAAAATGAAACGAAATGAAAATAAAATAAGATTTAAAAAACAAAAAACAAAAACAGGACCACACAACTCACACAGTGTTAAAAGCCAGAGAGTAAAAGGGTCTTAAGACGAGACTTAAAACACTTAAAACACGCTTCGAGCCGCCACAGAGAAGGTCCTTTTCCCCCCTGGTTTTAAGTCTCGTCTTAGGCACGACGTCGGGGTGTAAAGTGTAAGTTTTCATTTATTTATTTATTTTATTTATTTAAATTTGAAGTTGGATGGTCACAATTGGCAAATCAGAGGTTGGATTTCTGCACAGAACGTAATACTGTCTCTGTAAAGCACGGGATTCTTGTGTTAGTTTAGCAGGATATAAGTGTTAAATGAGCTTTTAAATGAGTGTTAAATGTGTTTTTGTACTGTAGAGTTGACGTTAATGGTTTGATATCTGCGTTCTGTTGTGTTTTTGAGCAAGACACTTCGGGGCGAGTGCGGATTTGTGAACGTGTTAAATGTTTCCACCTACGATGTACATAAAGTGCATGAACTCGGCTCAACCCACTCAAACAAATCTGCATTTCTTTGTGTCACCGCCAGCGCTCTCTCTCTCTCTCTCTCTCTCCGTCTCTCCCCCTCTCTCTGTCATCTTTTCTCTTCCCCCTCTTTCTTTCTCACTCCTTTTCTCTCCAATCCCCTTCTCTCTTTCTCCCTCTCTCCGGTTTCTCCCTCTTTTCTCTGTCTCTGCTGTCCTCCCCCTCTCCGTCTCTCTCCCTCTTTCTTGTCCCTTTATCTCCTCTCTCACTCTTTTTGATCTTTCTCCCTCTCTTCTCTCTCTCTCTGTATGTCTCTGCTGACTGCCTTTCTCTGTGTCTCTCTCTCTCTCTGTCCCTCTTTCTCTTTCCCCTCTCTCATCACCTTTTTCTCTTACCTCAACTTCTTTCATCTTTCACTTTCTCCCTCTTTCTTCTCTTTTTCACCTCAACACATTTTCTGCTGTCTTTGTTGTCCTGTCTCTCTCTTTCTCTCTCCCTCTTTCTTGTTCCTTTATCTCCTCTCTCCCTCTTTTTAATTTTTCTCTTTTTCCTCTCTTTTATCTCTGTCTCTCCTGCTGTCTCTCTCTCTCATCCCTTTTCTCCTCACCTCACCTTCTTTTGTCTTTCTTTTTCTCCTTCTCTCCTGTTTCCTTCTTTCTCTTCTCTCTTCTCTTTCTTCGTCTCTCACACGGTCTCTCTCTCTGTCACTTTCTTTCCTCTGTCGTCCCTTTTTCTCTTTTCTCACCTCACCTTCTCTCTTCTTTCTCTCTCTTTCTCCTTCTCTCCTGTTTCTTTCTCCCTCTCCTCTCTTCTCTTTCTCTGCTCAACACATTTTCTGCTTTTTGCTGTCCTCCTTCTCCCTCTCTGTCTCTCACCCTCTTTCTTATCCCTTTATCTCCTCTCCCTCATTTAATTTTTCTCTTTTTCCTCTCTCCTCTCTCTCTATCATATTCTCTTCCCCTCTCTCATCCCTTTTTCTCCTCTCTCACCTCACCTTCTTTCATCTTTCGCTCTCTCTCCTGTTTCTTTCTCCCTCTCTCTCTGTTTTCACTCTGTCTCTTTCTCTCTCTATATATATTCCTCTCTCTTTCCCCTCCTTTTCATTCTCATCCTTTCTCCCTCTCTTCTCTCCTCGTCTCTCTCTCTCTCACACAGTCTCTCTCTCTATCCCTCTCTCTGTCCCTTTCTCTTCCCTCGCTCTCATCCCCTTTTCTCCACTCCTCTCACCTCACCTTCTTTTATCTTTCACTCTCTTTCCTGTTTCTTTCTCCCTCTCTCCTCTCTCTGTTTTCACTCCGTCTCTCTCTCTCTATGTATATATTCCTCTCTCTTTCCCCTCCTTCTCATCCCTTTTTCTCCTCTCTCACCTCACCGTCTCTCTGCTCAACACATTTTCTGCTCTTTGTTGTCCTCTGTCTCCCTCTCCATCTCTCCCCTCTTTCTTGTCCCTTTATCTCCTCTCTCTCATTTCATTTTTCTCTCTTTTCTCTCTCTGTCTCTCATGCTGTCTCTCTTTCTATCCCTCTCTCTCCTGCCTGTTTCTCCTTTCTCACCTCAACTTCTTTCATATTTCTCTCACTTTCTCTCTCCTGTTTCTTCCTCCCTCCTCTCCTCTGTCTCATGCTCTGTCTCTCTCTCTCTTTGTCTTTCTCTATCCCTCTCTCTTCCCCCTTTCTCATCCCTTTTTGTACCCTCTCACCTCACCTTCTTTCATCTTTCTCTCTTTCTCCTTTCCTGTTTCTTTCTCTCTCCTTTCTCTGTCTTTCGCTCTGTCCCTCTCTCTCTATATATATATCCCTCTCTCTCTTTCCACTCTCTCATCCCTTTTTCTCCTCACACCTCGCCTTCTTTCTCTTTCTCCTCTTGTTTCTTTCTCCCTCTCTCCTCTCTCTGTCTTTCGCTCTGTCTCTCTCTCTCTATCCCTCTCTCTTTCTCCTCTCTCTCCTCTCTCTCACCCCTTTTTCTCCTCTCTCACCTCACCTTCTTTCATCTTTCTTTCCCCTGTCCTCTCTCTGACTCTCACGCTGTCTCTCTCTCTACCCCTCTGTCTTTCTCCTCTCTCTCATCTCTTTTTCTCCTCTCACCTCACCTTCTTTCATCTTTCTCTTTCTCCTTCTCTCCTGTTTCTCTTTCTCTCTCTGTCTCTCTTTCTATCCCCCTCTCTCCTCTCTCTTAACCCTTTTTCTCCTCTCACCTCACCTTCTTTCATCTTTCTCTCTCTCCTTCTCTCCTGTTTCTCTTTCTCTCTCTGTCTCTCTTTCTATCCCCCTCTCTCCTCTCTCTTAACCCCTTTTCTCCTCTCACCTCACCTTCTTTCTCTCTTTCTCCTTCTCTCCTGTTTCTCTTTCTCTCTCTGTCTCTCTTTCTATCCCCCTCTCTCTTAACCCTTTTCTCCTCTCTCACCTCACCTTCTTTCATCTTTCTTTCTCCTCTCCTGTCTGTCTCTCACGCTGTCTCTCTCTCTCTCTCTACCCCTCCCTCTTTCTCCTCTTTCCCCTCTCTCTCATGCCTTTTTCTCCTCTCACCTCGCCTTCTTTCTCTCTTTCCCATTTCTTTCTCCGCCTCTCCTCTTTTCTGTGTCTCAGCTCAACACATTCTACTTCTTTGCTCCCTCTCTGTTTCTCTCTATTGTCCCCTTTTCTCCTCTCTCACCCTCTTCCATCTTTCTCTCTTTTTTCCTCCCTCTCTCCTCTGTCCTCTCCTCTTTCGCTCTCTCTCTCTGCTCTACACATCCCAGATCTCCGCTGTATTTGCTTTCCTCCGTCACACTTCTCGTTGGACTGCAAATGTCACCCACAGCGAAAATATAGCAGTTATGTAACACATTAATCTACACTCTGGCGCTCTCCCTCTTTTTCCGCGTGGGCTTTTCACATTTGCATCCCAAAAACACCAAGAACATGTTCTGTGGGAGCGTTTGGCGCCGTCTCCGCTTTTCTTTTCTCAAATGAGTTTGCAGCCCGACTGTGCGGGTCAACGTGTTAGCGCAGACTACGAAAAGGTCACCGTTGTCAAGCAGTAAAACGGTGAATTTAAAGACGCACTGTGCAGCTTTTCTGGTGGGTCCTTCGCCCTCCTGCATCTCTCCATGTTACGGTTTTGCCTAAAGTAAAGGAGAAATTCAATTCTGTCAACTGGACAAAAGACGTCGTCCCGTGTACCGTTCGTTCTTTTGAATTTCAAGACCAGAAAAAACTGTAACATGGGAAAACTGTTTATTTCATTTTTCCATTTTAGTGTCAAACAAAAAAATAGATTTCCTCTATTTCTAATATTTAATTTAAAGTTTATTTCAGATAAAACCAATCAAAAAACAGTCACCGTGGCTATTTTCATTTTGATATTTTATCCTCACTGGTTAATTTGCCCCAGAAGTTCTGCTGTTACCTGAAAAATCGTTGCAATTTTGCGGACAAACCTACATCACACTGTTCTGTACCGCGCATTTGTGGTCAAATTATCATATTTTTCGGACTATACGTTTTTTTCAGGGTTTCGGTGGTGCTACGACTTATACTCAGGCACGATTCATTTATTAAAACTTTCACGCTGACAGTCCATAAACCAAATATATGAATCCTATCTATGAATAAAAAAAAAAAATCATTATCCATTTTTTCATTTTGGTTTTAGAGACAAATAATAAAGAAAAAGAGTTTTTTCATTTTCTTATTTTTGGTTCTTGAAAAACAAATGAATGATACATGGATCGTTCTCTTTTGGGTTGTTTTTATTACTATAACTTCTGTATCTTTCCTTTCAAGATGAAATGTTGGTTCTTCGTCTCTGATTTTTAAAATAAATTTCCCCCCAAAAGTGCGACTTATAGATAAGATAAGATAAGATATAAGACAGGACTTTACTGATCTCGCAGTGGAGAAATTCAACAGTCACAGCTAGGACAGTTCAGGACAGTTTAGTGCAAAAAAGGAAAAAAAGTGTGCATGCAATCAATATGTTTTTTTTTCTTCATTATGCATTTTTTGGCTGGTGCGACTTATACTCCGGAGCGACTTATATTCCGAAAATACGTATAAAAACTCAAGTTTGCAGAGGTTAAAGGTCGCCAGTGATGATGCTTTGAGATGCTCCTTCTAGTTTCTAGGTGGCACAGTGCAAGTCAGCTGTTTGTATCCTCAAGTTTACCAAACTGTGAGGCACTTTTGAGGCAGCTAATGTTTAGTTTTACGTGTCGCCTGGACTCAGAAAACCAAGTAATAGCAGCTTTGGTCAGCCCCCTGAAAAGCTGCTATAGATATATTTTGTATCTGCACTTTATATACTTTTTTTCTATATGTGAATTGAACTGTCTGTAATAAAGTTATATATATATGTCCTCTTCTTCTATAGCAACGCGTTGACTTTCGCATCTTAGAAAATGTATTATTGAACACTGCGACAAGAAACGGGAAACAAGCGAGGAGATAAACTTTTTTCAGCTGACACCACAGAACTATAATAAAAATAGTTTTTATTATAGATCCATGGCGCACTAAGCAGCAGAACGCCCAGGACATATAAACCGGAGAGAATAAAATATCAGTATTAAAATAAGCACAGAGACTGTTTTTAGATTGGTGTCATCTGAAATAAACTTTAAATTAAATATTGGAAATAGAGATCGAAATCTGCTTTTTTGTTTGACACGAAAACGGAATAATGAACTAAACTGTTTTCCCATTTTATTGTTTTTCGTTCTCAATTGAAATTCAAAAGAACGAACGGTACATGGACTGCCTTAAATCTGCCTGAAGGGAGGAGCTAGCTACACTGAAACTACTCTGAAACGGCAAACACGCTGGTGTGTTGGTTTCAGTTTGTTAGGTAACTCTATCGTCTTATTGGGGACTGTGCCTGAGTCGTATTAGCGTAATAATTCAGGCCCTCGATGGCTTTCACACTTCTGAGCACACAAGCTATCAGCACTGTTGTCTTTGTTTTAGATCTGAGGAGGTTTCGGAGTTGTAAATAGGAGAGAGATGATGTCTGAAGCCTCCATTTCTGTTCAAACAAGGATTGTCTTTCCTAACAAAAATAACCAGAGAAAAGAAATGGTTTGAGAGGGAAGTTAAAGAGGCTAAGAAGTGGTGAGAGGCTTTTAAGATGTAGATGTACAACCGACTGGGGTCCTGTGCTGCTTTTTGGCTTTTAAAGTGCATGTGACAGGTTCTCATGTTTTTCTAATTATGACGTGGTTTGGTGGAATAGAACCTGCAGTAAATACAGTATGTACACGGTAAATCCGAATAAGTCACCAGAACTCAGTCGCAGTTGATTGCCTCAATTATTTTAAGTTGATGAACTTAAAAGTCACAATCTCCCAGAACTTAAAAGGTTCGACTTGCTTCTTGTACCTTTTGAAAACAGCTGAATTAAAAGTGCTCATTCACCTCAACTCAAATATTTGGAGCTAATATGTCTCTTGGTTTTCTGGTAAGACAACTCAATCATTTTGAAATTGTATTTTAGCACGTGCTATATAAATAAAAGGTTATTTTTAAATCATCCCTATTTGAAACAATAGAAATAACAGGACATTTAAGTACTTAATTCTACTAAAGTTGTAGCTCATCTGTGTTTTTAAGTTTTGCTCAATTATACCCACAATGGTTCATTTTAATAAAAAATATTAGTTGACATAATTAAGTTCGTACGACTATTTCTAAAACTTTGAGTATACACAACTTAATCTGTTTAATTACACTGAATGTTCGTGTTTACTGTATCATTGTTTTACTTCATTTAGGTGGCAGCTTTTGGAAAAAATGTACCAAAAAAAAAAGTATGGCAAAAGGAGAAATTCAATTTGTCAACTGGACAAAGGTTTATTTTGGTCGAATAAATAAAAAATAAACTTTCTCCTTTTGTCATGAACGACTGAGGGATTTTACACACAAAAAGAAAAAATACAAAAACATACAGGAAACATAGACTGTAAATGGACATAGTGAACCCGTTAGTTTGTGCTATTTTGTCCGTAAATAAATTCCTATTCCCAAAATGAAACGCAGCTCCAAATTTTCTGCCTTTTACCTTTATTAAGTTGAGTAGAGATGGGCAGTTCCAGGGCGGAAATGATCGTAATTATTCTAGTAAGGGGGGGAGCACTTCCTGTAATGCACCAAGACGTCACAAGGTGAATCAGAGTGTTTTCTATTTGAGAGAAGAACTCGGCCTAAATATGCAGGGTTTGTGTGTTTAACTGTGCAAATGAAACAAAACACAAGTCCAGGTATGTTTTTGATGAGGAAAGATTATAACATTGCTCAGAAAATAGCGTAAAATGAGCTCTTAAAGTGTGATGCATACGGGTTTCCAATTACAAAAACACAGACACTTATGCTAAGCAGGACCAGACAAATATGGTAATGAGATCTGTCCTGCGCTCTCTGCTCTGCATCCAGCGCGGTGTGTGTGGTGAGAGCATTTTAGCTTTGACCTTTAGAATAATTTTCGTAATGGGAAAAATGCAGGGAGCGAGGACGTTTAGGAAGTGCACTACAGCGGAGGAGGGAGGAGAGAGACGGGGGACAGAAGGGCCAATCTGGGAACAAAAACAGGAACGAGGAGTCGGATAGTGATGACTGAGAAACTGAATCACAAAGACTTTTTAATATATATTTCTTTAGGAGTCAGACTGCCTCTTGCTACATGGTTAACTTGTGCTTGTCTGTTGAAACTGCTAAATGCAGTTGATGTACTTTTAATATTGCTTATTTATTATTGTTTTTAGCTCTCTTTGTCACGGGGCCCCGAGAAACACATTTCGTTCAGTCACGTGTTTCTTTTGCATGCTTGAATGACAAATAAAGAACCTTGAATCTTGAACCTTGAACCTTGAATCTGCGTGTTGCATGATGGGAAACATTGAGGCCGGCAGCAAAAAACATAAACACAGTGCGTGACTTTGCGTCTCTCAGTTTGTCAGCAATAATGGTGAATTCCTGCTGCATTAT
Organism: Odontamblyopus lacepedii; assembly: GCA_034769755.1. Taxonomy (NCBI): domain Eukaryota; kingdom Metazoa; phylum Chordata; class Actinopteri; order Gobiiformes; family Gobiidae; genus Odontamblyopus; species Odontamblyopus lacepedii. The sequence goes on along the minus strand of CM068345.1, from coordinate 11,223,716 downwards.
CGGATGCACAAATAGAAGGAAGGAAGGAAGGAAGGAAGAAGGAAAAGGAAAATTCTGTGTGAAAAGAACCGCCAACGTCAGATTAAACGCCTTTCAAACATCCGTAGAGGGAATACTGACGATCCGAGCAAACCGTGGAATCCAACAAGAACGTGTATGTTGGGCCCATTTCTTGACAGGTTTGTGCATTTCTTTAAAATTCATGATTTTATGACTTATGATTTTGCTGTGAATGGCCCAGGAGTTTCTACCAAGTAACTGTGGATGTCGCCGAAGTGGATGTTCGGCCACATAGTTGGTGATTCAGATCAGAAATTCGCTTTCGTCCACACTTTCTCGGGGTTGAAAAGGGTGACTTGGCGCCTTCGATGCTCGTGCTCAGTTTATGGTTAAATCGTCTCCAGTCCTCTGCAGGTCGAGTGGATAAATAACCAGGATCAGTGCTCTTTATGCGCTTTCTCGCTACGTTCGCCATGTTTCTTGCTGCCAGCCAAAATGTTACCTATAAAAAGCCCAGACACCTTTTGTACTATCACTATCTGTGCTGGGAGCTAGTGCTGTCACAGTACTAAAAATTCAAGTAAAGAAGCGCTAATATAGATGATAAACAGGCTTGTTATGAAACTCTTTACATAATCATAACTGTGGGTTCGCTCGAGGACTTTCAAAATACAACAGACCACTTAGTCATAATATATCTCCTTTAATTGTGTCTTTCCATCTTTGGTGAATTCGACTTGCTTCCATGTGTTATTTTATTTCTGATGACCCAGCGTTGTGTCTGACTCGTTTGGGAACTAATCTCCTTGTTTTGTTTCATTCACACATTTAGGCTGGGCTTAAACAGAAAACACTCTGTTCCACATGAAGCAGTAATTTACAAGTTGACAGGTGCCTTTTACATTTTGTTGAGTAGAGACTGGAAATTGTAGAGCTGAATTTATCCAAATGATTCTAGTGAAGGTGTACAGTCGTGGCCAAAGGTTTTGAGAATGACACAAATATTAATTTCGGTACCAGAATGTCCGAGAGCAACGCCTCCCAACCATCCAAGAGCAGTTTGGTGATGAACAAAGCCTTTTCCAGCATGAGGAGCACCTTCCCATAAAGCAAACGTAAGAACTAAATGGCTCAGGGAACAAAACATAAAGATTTTAGCTCCATGGCCAGAAAACTCCCCAGATCTTAATCCCATTGAGAACTTGTGGTCAATCCTCAAGAGGCGAGTGGACAAAAAAACCCCACAAATTCTGACAAACTCAAAGCACTGATTATGTAAGAATGAACGGCCTCAGTCAGGACTTGGTCCAGAGGTTGATTGACAGCTGCCAGGGAGAACTGCAGAGGTCTTGAAAAAGAAGCGTCAACACTGCAAATATTGACTTGTTGCATGAACTTGTAATTGTCAATAAAAGCTTGTAATTGTATTTCAGTAAACCATAAAAACGTGAGAAAACACCTAAAAACAATGAAGCAGCCGACCCTGTGAAAATTTTATGTTTGTGTCATTCTCAAAACTTTTGGCCACGACTGTAGTTTAAAAGCACAATGGAGCACTTCCTGTATTACCACATGACATCACAAGGTGGAACAGAGTGAAGAACTCAGCCTAAATATGCAGTTTGTGTGTTAAACGTGTGAATGAAACAAAACAACTCCAGGTTTGTTTGTGATGAGGAAATTATAGCACAGATCAGGGAATAGCGCTATATAAGCCCTTTTAATATATCTTTAATTCAGACAATTTGTGCTGTTTATAGTAACAATAGAAGTTTTTTCCTACAACATAACAAAGATTTAACACCTATAAAAAAGCTTTTATGATAAACGTTTAATATGTTTCAAGATCACAGCAGTTAAATTAAGGTCTGTTTTATTCAGCGTTTGACTGCCATCTGCTCTTCATCTATTATTTTGATGCTTCTTGCTGCTCTGAAATGTCTCTAATTAATAGAACTGCGCAAAGCCGTTTATTTTCACTGTCGGATTGGCAGTAAAGGTCTTCTGTTGGTAAGTTAACTTTCAGGTCACCGTGCCATTTTTAAAGGATGACTTTTGTTGACCTTAACATTTAAAATGCCGCTGTACGTGACCCTGACGTTTTTATTTCACTATTTTGTCCGTGAATCAACTCCTGTTCCTTATATGAAACCTGGCTCCAAATTTACCCTGTAACTGCTGTCCTCATGAGCTTCATTTGACTGGAGCCGAACGCTATGGCTGACGTCACACTTCCATATTTCACAGCTTTACGTAGTCCATGGTTTGATGTCAGTTTGTCAGTGTCTGGGATCCAAAACACTTCTTGAGCCAATCAGTTTACAGCAGGAGTGGGCAATTGTTTTTTTCCATGGGGCCACATGAGGAAAAGAAAATACTGTGGAGGGCCGGGCCAAAATCAGGGTCGCCGCGGGGTCTTTAAAGGCTTAAAAAGGTCTTAAATTTTATGTTCATAAATTAAGGCCTTAAAAAGTCTTAAATTATGTTGTTCAAGTCTTATTTTTTTCACAAAGGTCTTAAATTTCATGAGCTTGTTGTTTTGTTTACTCGACCGGGCTGCAGTGCAATGTGAGACAAGACAATGTGAAAGTTTAGTTTGTCTTTTTAGAATGTTATAAATGATTTTTGGCCATTTTACAGCAACACAAACGACTATAAATGAGTTGTGAATGAGATTTTATAATAAAAGTATTTATTGTTATTTAAAGCAGTGAGTAATGGTCATTTATTAGAATCGGATCTGGTGTTTTTCGTCCGCATAATGGGGGCGATGTTGGTCTTAATTTTCATTTAAGTGATCTTAAATAGGTCTTAAATTTGGGGTAGTAAAACCTGGGGATATCCTTAAAATACTTATCTCAATTCTGCATAATATTAATTGTATTTCTTTATAAAAGGCAGTAAATATCATTGTTCTGATGCTCTGGTAAGACTGGTTAAGAGTTTATGTTATGACTAAGGAATGAAAAAGTGAGATTGCCTTACAAAAAATGTCATTTAAAAAACACCTCTAAAATAAAAGCAATGCAGCTTTAGTCCATGCATGAGGTAAAATAATAAAATATGTTTATTTTGTAATTTTAAATGAGCGTAAATGGGCCGATCAGAGTCAACCAAAGTGCTGTATGTGGCCTGGGAGCTGCACAATGCCCAGGTCTGGTTTACAAGGACAAAAAAGAAAAAAAAAATATCACAAAGTCCTGAAAAACACAGATTCCTGCAGAATTAAGGAGCAGAGCACTAAACTGTGTAATAACAAAGTAAACATAAAACATAGCAAAATATGCAACTAACACATATACAAAACAAAACAAACAACAACAAAAAAAACCCTAAACTGTGTTAATCTGGGGTGAGAGAAGTTTGAAAAAATGAAAGACGACCATTGAGCTCCTTCGTTTCACTGAAAGAAACGTGACAGAAGGAGTGGGGACAAGACCCGTATCGCTCTGTATAAAAAATAGTGATTTCACGCAAAGGTAACTCAAGGTACTGGACAGTCAAAACAGTGAGGGTCACAAAAGTGTGTGCAAAAACAAAGCTAGTCAGTATAAGCTACTTTAAACCGACTTTAATTTGTATTCACAGACAACATTCTGCCCATAAACCACGCTTTTATATCTTCTCACTTTCACTGCAACTGAAAAATGACTGATGTGAAGACGCACTTGCCCACATACGTTCCATCTGTTAGCCAAGCCCGCTATAGAGCAGCTTCTTGCTTGTGTGTTGCAGCTGTGCAGTCACTGAACAGCCTGAATGACCAGATTGCCAACTTCATGGTGCCCGGTCCGAAGCCCATGGAGCCGGAGGAGGAGCCGGACTCCAGCCCCAGCCCTCCGGAGAGAGACAGCATGCACAAGTCCATGACCCTGATGAGGCACCTGCTCGTGGACGCCCAGGTATGTGCCATTATCACCACTATCACCGCTATCTCCGCACGACTAAGGGTAAAGGCTGAATTTCAGATGAGCTCACAACATTTTATAGGCCCGTGATATTTCATACAGTGAATAAATGCTCTTGAGATGCAGATTTTTGTTGTACTACAGTGAGTTCTTGGGTCTAGTGACAGAAATGATGGTGCGACATTTGTGAATTTACCATTTGGATATTTCACGATGAAGTCGGAAGTAATGAATTGATGCTTTTCAATTGATACTGGGACATTTAGCATAGAGACACACTGCACACATGAGCAAACGCTGGCAAAATATCTCAAGAAAAAAATACAAAATGGTTTGAAACAGCACATTTTCATGAGCCGGTGATCAGTCCGAGTGTTCATGGTCCTGTTTAGGAGTTTGATTTTCAACAAAAAGGTGAGACCGACTAAAACTAAAGACTAAACAAAAGAAAAAACAATTGTACTGCTAGTTAGCATGTGACTGTAATTTTATTTGTGAGAGGTTTGTTTAACATCACAAATCGGCTCACCTGTTGTTTGCAGCTAAATCAGTTCTTTATGGTCGGATTATGTTAAAACACTGATTGTGGTTTAAAGGCCGCTACACACTACAGGATTTTTCGGTCTTAAACAAGTTTTAAACATGCAACAACAAGTGCACAACACAGACACGAGGAGAATTAGCAAAAACTGCAGCAGGATATGGCTGCGGACCACAAACTTAAAGTAGTGAGCGCGATCGTGTCAGCTGTTTCCTGTTTACAGTAAAACCACTCGCTTTGAGGCTAAGTGTTCAAAAGATCAGAGCTCTGCGCTTCTAGTTTCGATTTTAGTCAAAACTGTGTTATTATTAGTTGTGAAATGTGGTGCAACACTTCAGATACAGGATTTTTAAAGCACAAAAGATTGGCGATAAAGGCCACAGGAAGTAGAGTCACTATCGATAATCTGAAGCTTCAAATCGATCCGTGCGCTGTGTGGATGTAAACAGAAACACGTGAGGGTCTCGCGCTTTTTATACGCCCATTGTAATAAGACGGGACGTATTATGGTATGGCGCTGTCCGTCCGTCCGTCTATCCGTCTGTGGACACTTCAAAGCTTTGTAGTGTCTTTAAGTTCTGTTGCTGCAATCTGATTGGTGGAATTCCGATTCTAGAATGTGATGATGTCATACTCATACTGCAAGAGCCAGATTTCCCTATTGATTATCCGTCCGTCTGTCTGTGGACAATTTCTTGTCCGCGCTCTAACTCGACAACCGTCTCACCTAGGAATGTCAAACTTCCAAACTGCACCAACAATTCATCTTTAACTAGGTTTGACAAATTCTAACTTAATTCTATATACAATAATTCAAAGTACGGGCGTATTTTGCCCCGCTGGAGGAGCTCTTGTTTACTTTTAAAGAACCCGTCAAACTAGATTAATAATGTGGTTTTGTGGACTCTGTGTCATTTTTACAGAGGACAAATTCTACGGATAATACGAATGAGAAGCTGCAGTTTAAATTTACCACTTTGAGTCTTTATTTTCACTATATCCTGAATTTGTATTTTGTGTCTATGTCCGTCACTCCTCCGCCCCTGATGCTCCGTTTTACCGGCTTTTACCGTAGCGTTGTTGATGTTTGGTGGTTACGATCTGACACTGACACCGCACAAACACACACATGAGGAGCAGCGGCTTCAAAAACGCACACGAAGACACAAACTTCGAGGAGAAGCAAATCACGGCCAACCTCGGGCAAATTCTCCTGTAGTGTGTGGCGGTCATTAGTTTGAGTTTTCCTCACAACAGCACAATTCTCCTTCACCTGATGTCGCTCCTCTTTCACGCCTCATGTCCTCTGCTGCAGATGGCTGCTCCACACGCAGGCCGGTGTTTCTGCGGTGTTTCCAGAATGAAAATATTTACTGTATCTAAACTGGCTCCTCGCAGCAAGGGCACACTTCCATTTAGAAAAGTCAAGTGCCACTTAAAATCCCTTGATACAGTATTTTGCTGCTTAATTCTTTGCTAGAAGCTTCCTTTTCCTAGACCCAAACCCTGCATATTTAGTTCTTCTCGCAAACAGAAAACATTTGGTAATACAGGAAGTGCTCGGGTTTGCTTTAGCGTTATATTTGGGCTGAATAAAAGGTAAAAGGAGATGTTGAGTTGAAATCTACAGCTACACAAGGTGGAACAGAGCATTTTGAGGTGTGGAAATGTAAACAAACTAATGCAGAATTACTCAAACATATGTGAATGAAGCAAAACGCAACTCCAGGTCTGTTTTCAAAGAGGTAACTACAGTTTAACGTGTCCTAAAACTCACAAGAATCAATTTTGCTTAATATTGAAGAGGACTAGCATCGGCACTATTTAAATGAACTGCGAAGAGTTTAGAGTTGAGCAAATGGTATTTTTGATTAACTAGATTCACTTGTATTCAGAAAGTGTCAAGTTCTCTGTGGAAGTGCAGAGTCAAGCATTTTCCAGGAAGCAGTCTGTTCCCTTTTGTTGAACCTGATGACAGACCATTATATGTGGGCCAATTTTCAACAATAGTCGTCAAATCAGTGTCAGTAATCCACGGAGGTGTGTGTAGACTGGTTAATTCTTTGGAGCTTCATTTTTTCCTGCTCGTAGTAATTGCCAGATGTATGTTTTAAGGTTCTATATGACGCAAAATTGACTCTTGGGAGCTTTAAGTCGTGTTACAAATAAATAAATATACCTGGAGTTGTGTTTTGTTTCATTTACACACTTGAGTAACCCTTTTTTATTCGTCTGTCTGCATCTCCAAAGCTCAAAATGCTCTGTTCCACCTTGTGATGTCATGTTGTGGTAGTTTTCAAGTTAACAGCTCAGTTTTACCTTTAGTTTAGTAGAGACGGGCTAAAATGATCCAAATGATTCTAGTGAAGGTGTATGTATATGCCCTTTAAAGTTCCTATATTACACAAAATTGATTCTCGTGAGCTTTTATCCTTGTTTTAATGTTGTTACCTGCTCAAAAACATACCTGGAGTTGTGTTTTGTTTCATTCACACACTCTCCTCTCACATTAAGACCGGACCTTCAGTCGATTCTTTTAAGTCTCGTTTAAAAAAAACACTTTTACTCACCGTCTTTTAACACGGCGCGAGAATTGTGAGGTCCTCTGACTGTGTTTTATTGATTTCATTTGCTATTTTTTACTTTTTTTTTTTTACTGACTTGCTTATTTATTTATTTATTTATTTTCTGCTTTGTTTAATTTAATGTGTTCATTTATTTTGTGCCGACGCTTTGCAGCACTTTGGAGACTTTTTGTTGGTAAAATGTGCTGTACAAATAAAGTCGGATTGGACACGTTTGAGTAATGCTTATTATTTAGGGCCGGGTGTCGATTCAAATTCCAAGAATCGATTCGATTCCTATTCTCAAGATTCAGAATCGATTATCACGATTTGATTCGATCCGATCTGATCTGGATTCGGGTTAGTGTTATCAGAACCATTTTTGAGCTGTTACAAGTGGTTCCTGAGGTTGGTTGTGTTTCCGCTGTACTTCATCTCCCTTTGGCCTTTGCAAATCGCTTTGCTTCTGTCAAGCGCATCTTTGTCTTTATTGTTTTTGAACCCGAAATGGTGCCAGACGGAGCTTTGAGTGTTTCTGGCGTTTTCAAAGCCGGGACTTGGCTCACATTTCCACCAGTGTCCAATGCCGTGTTAATTGTTTTGATACAGGGAGAATGAATTCAATGACGCGACGAGTGGGGTTAAAGTTCACCGGGGGAAAATGTATTAAAAATGAAATCGATCTTTGGACGTACAAATCGATCTTAAGGAATTAATATGCAAATCAATTCAGAATCAACACAGCCCTATTATTATTATTGGTCTGTCTACACCTCCAACGCTCAAAATGTTCTGTTCCATCTCGTGAAGTGTTTTCACCTTTTCTTCAGTAGAGTTTGAGAATTCCAGCTCCTGATTTACTCGTCTTTGTAAAGTTTTGACCGGGTAACCATCTCGGAGTCTAATTAGTCCATTTGAGAACCACACCACGCTGCATTTTACTTATAAGCCTTTTCCTCCGCGCTATAATTGACCGCCATAACTTGTCTTAAAAAAACTGGGTTGATTGAGTGATAGGAATGTCATTAGCATAATACTCCACAGCGGCTGGGCTAATTGGTCACACAGTCATTAATTTCACTGACAAATCTTTATCAGAAGGGCTCCAGACTTTACACCAGTGACGAGCAGATGTGTGGAGGGCTATGGAGCGAAACACCTGATTTGACTGTTAATCTCATCTACGGTTTGAGGAAAAGTTGAGAAGAAAAGTACAAAAATACAAATGACAGCTGTGAATTCCTTGGTGGAAAATTGCAGCCAAAATTCAAGGGCAATTTCCACGGAGGGAACACATTTTAATGGCACTGTGTAACTTTTCCAGAGGTCGTCCGCAACCTGTTTGTCTCCATGGTGAATGTTTTGATTAAAATTGTGCACAGTAACCTAATCTGTCATTAATTTAAGTACAGGTGCTCAAAATATCTTAAAAAATATAGAGTTTTATGGGTGAGTTTCATTGTTGACAAAAGCCCGCGTTGCATGCTGGGAAATATTTTGGCCGGCAGCAAGAAACATAGTGAGCATAGCGAGAAAGCGCGTAAAGAGCACTGACCCTGGTTATTTATCCACTCTAACTGCAGAGGACCGAAGACGATTTGACCAGAAATTGGTCATGAGCATCGAAGGCGCTAAGTCACCCTTTTCAACCCGTACAAAGTGTGGACGAAAGCGAATTTCTGATCTGAATCGCCAAATACCTGGCCGAACATCCACTTCGGCGACATCCACAGTTACTTGGTAGAAACTCCTGGGCCATTCACAGCAAAATCATAAGTCATAAACTCATGAATTATAAAGAAATGCACAAACCTGTCAGGAAATGGGCCCAACATGCACGTTCTTGTTGGGTTCCATGGTTTGCTCTATCGTCACTATTCCTTCTGCGGATGTTTGAAAGCCGTTTAATCCGACGTTGGTGGTTCTTTTCACTCGGAATATGGAAAAAAGACCTTTTCCTTCTTCCTTCCTTCTATTTGTGCATCTGATAATGCAGCAGGAATTCACCATTACTGCTGATAAACTGAGAGACGCAAAGTCGCACACCGACCTCAGTATTTCCCATCATGCAACACGCGCATTTAATAACAATGACGTCCGCTGAAACTCGCCTATTGTGGCCGGTGTCGCCTCTTCGTAAATCTAACCTGTAATTTCGCTTGCAAGTTCCAGTTGAGATTCCTAAATTTATGGCCATACTGTGGAACATTCTAGGCACATCTCCATGGAGACAAGCAGGTGACGGACCCTCTATCACAGGGGTGTCAAACTCATTTTGGTCCGGGGGCCATATGCAACCTACTTTGATCCCAAAAGGGCCGGATCAGAAAACTCAGTTCTCTCTTCAAGTGATTGTATTTTTCTCCGTGTCTTGTAGTGGTGTTTAAGATTATTTTCCTCGAGCAACGCCACTTGTTCCAAACACACTGAGCACAGATTTCCCATTCACCTCTGTCAACAAATAAGAATTAGACTATTTTTCTTGGGAGATCCTGAACTCAGCATCTGCTTTTCTCATTTTTTGACATTTTGCTGATGAGGGTCACGGTCGACAGTCAAAACGATCGTCCTTTAAGAGTGTTTGGAAAGAGGAAAGTCTTCATTTGTGCTGCTCTGGTGGGAGTTGCAACGTACAGAAACGCCGGAGACGCTGCTGTGCTAAACGGTGCAGAAAATTAACAGAAAAATCAGAAAATTTTAAGTATTTTAATAGAAAAATCAGCCGAGGGCCAGATTAAAGGTCTTGGAGGGCCGGATCTGGCCCCCGGGCCGCATGTTTGACACATGTGCTTTATCAGATAAATTACACCTTTAAACCTTAATGTAATAAAATACGTGTGTTGTGATGTATTTGTTTTAGTCTAATCGTAACTGTTGTGCAATTTAGAGAAATTTTACCCCTTTAATAGCTGCTAGGTAACATTTATGCAATCCTCTCTAAGGAAGTAAGATTATCAGATTATAAACTACTAACTACTAAAATGAAGGGAAAAAAAGGAAGTAAGATTTGTAGTAAAATCTTAAATATAATTATGTTAAGTATATATTACGTATAAGTGAAATAAGTAGCCTAACCTGTCATACGCCCTTTAGAATAGATTAAGTGCAGTGCAAAGGTAGCAATAAATAATTAAAGATAAACACTAAAAAAGTGCATAAACCTCACACATCCATGCATATCTCAACCATACACATCCACATTCATAAATATAAAACGTAAGAACTGTGCTTCTGTAGCAGCATTTAGTGAAATAATGACTGTATTTTTCTTTAAAGCTCCGATATTACTCCAAATTGACTCTTGACTCGTGAGCTTGTAGAAATGTTATAGTGTTCCTCAAAAACAGACCTGGAATTGTGTTTTGTTTCATTCACACATGTTTGAGTAATCCTGTATTATTAGTCTGTCCACATCTCCAAAGCTCAAAACTTTGCACCTTGGGATGTCATGAAGCTGTAGCTCCTTTTATCTTTAGTTAGATTCAAGATTGTTTATTTGTCATATGCAGGTTCAACAGTGCAATGAAATGCTTAGGATAAGAAGAACAGTTTGACTCGACATTCAAGAAGTAACAAATAGTACTGGTAAAAAAGTGTTTGCAAATACAAGGGAAAAACAATATAGTAAAAAATATAATAAAATACAAGATACAGATATAATAAAATGTAATAAAATAAAATACAAAGGTGCAGGTAGGATTGAATAAGGTGTAGGTAAGGAGTTCTGTATTGCACATAATACAGTATTGCGCGTGGGTTGTGGAGCAGGTTATTGCACAGGTAATAGTGAGGTAGTGATAAACGTGATACATTCATTTAGTGCAGCAGCAGTAAGAGTATTATGCTTCACAGACAGTAGTTTAATGCAGTGTTATTGAGAGTTCAGTTCAGTAGTCTAACAGCGTGGGGATAGTAACTGTCTTTGAGTGTTTTTGTGCGTGCTGGGAGGCTCCTGTATCGAGGGCAGCAGACAGAAAAGTCCTTGTGCTGGATGTGTGTGGTCCATAGACTGTATAAAAGAAGTGGACTAAGTGAGTGTGACGTCACCCATAGCGTTTAGCGCCGCTCAAATGAGGCTCGCGATGCTCACGGCTACAGGGGCAAATCTGGAGCCAGGCTCTGTGTTATGAACAGGGTTTTTTGATGGATAAAATAGCGGGAAAAAAATTCAGGATCATGTAGAGCAGGTTCATACGAATATGTTAAGACCAAAATGACGAGGCTCACGGTAACAGGTACAGAGAGAGGAGCGATCAGATTCCAATGTAAGTCAATGGGAAAAAGGGAGAGAAGGAGCCGGAAGAGCCTCCTGGCGCACTTCCTATTTGGCACGTGGCGGCTAACGGGATAGCTTAGTCCACTCATATACACGGTCTATGGTGTGGTCCTTAGTGATGCTGCAGGCCTCATGCAGACCCCTGCAGAGGGAAATGTCCTGGATGGAGGGGAGACTTGCTGCCAGTGATGTCCTCTGCTGCACGTAGTTCTATTGCGATTGGCAACTCGAGGGCTGGAATCGACCCAAATGATTTTAATGAAGGTGTATGGAGTTTAAAAACACAATGGAGCACTTCCTGTATGAACACACAACGTCATAAGATGGACCAGAGTGTTTTCAGTTTGAGAGAATAACTCGGCTTAAATAGACCCTTTTATTGTTCGTAGGCGCAGTTACACATTTTGGCAACAGAAATACGGCAGAACTCAGCAGCTTGTCGAGCTCTGCCAAAGGATTATTGTTAAAAGATCGTGAATATTTCCTCAACAAGCGACTTTGACAAATGGTGTCTGACTGCCAGATCAGAATCAGAATCAGAATCAGAAAGGTTTTTTTTGCCATATGAGTGAACAGGTTCACAACATTAGGAAATTGCAGCGGTACTTGGAGCAGAATGTAGACAAACACTAAACATGCAACAAATAAAATAGAATAAAATAAAGTAGAGAACAATAAACTATAATTTAACACGAAATTTACAAGAATATAAGAATATGACAGTGCAGGTAATGATTAGTGCAATTAGACAGGTGCAAAAAATACAGCACAGGGTCATGTGAGTGAAACAGAGTGGGGGGTGGGAACAGTCTGAGTGTTATTATCCTTGTGCAATCAGTGAGTAAAACTTTAAAACTTTAGTCTGTCAGTAGAATATCAATTCTGACAACCACACACAGAACAACCAGACACTTTGGTGCTGGAAAAGTTTTTATCTCCGTCTTCTTCTGTCCGTGTTCAGTCTGAATGTATCGGAATGAATGGGGAACAATGACACTTCTGTTGCCAAAATGCTCACGCAGCTTTTTTTTTTTTTTATCACTCCCGCCCTAAAGGTCTATACGAAACCAAAACACAACTCCAGGTATGTTTGCGATGAGGAGAACGGAAAATGGCGTAATATGAGCCCTTTAAGAGTCTTTCAAACATCTATATTATTATAATGTATGCCTCTTTTTTGCCACTTTGGTCTTCTGATTCCCTTTTTTCCCACTTACCGTTTTATTTCTTGAAGCAGAAAATCATGTTTAATTCACTGTTTAAATCGTCCGGGTGCACCTGAGACATGCGGCGACTACAGAGCGCGAGGTGATTGACAAGCTAAGGTCTGCCCTCTCTTCTTCTCCAAAGGCTGGACGAACACAAAGCAGAAGCCAGTGCCAGTTTTCCACCCACAGCTGCCCATATGCGGCTTTATTCGCACAAAATTATGACACAGTATTGACCCCTTAAAATGATCGTTCCATCTCTCATGTACTGAAGGATAGTCACTTGTCAATATAGTAATTGCCATGACAGGCCTAATTATGCACTGAAATACAATACGCACAGTGGAGTAAACAGAAAACAGCTGCTGCTATCGTGCGCTGACATACTCCGCTCAGCATGTCAGTTACCATCTCCAGGAAATACAGCTGTTAATCACGAGAACGAGTGAGCGTTTAGTGCGAAATCATTGCCTCCTGTGTTTATATTCTCTTTGTGGTGAAGCTTAGAATCACAGGGTCCCTCACAATTTGATACGATACTCTATACACGGCTCATGATACGATTTTATCACAATCTGGGCGAAACATGGGATCAGGGCAGTAGAAGGGGGACAAAGGGGACTGTTGTCGAAGACCTACGGTATCGTATACGATTCAGAGGAATATGTTTTCTATAACCGCGCATAACTTTATAAGCGTAAAAGACAGAAACTTACTTTTTTTCCCTCTGAAAGACATAGAGGTTTCCGTACATTTCTGCCTCATTATCCTATGTCACACTCACGCTGTGTGATGACGTGAGCAAAACGAGTGTCCAATAGGAACTTTGTTTTCTTCCAAACTCATGCGCTCCGTCCATTTTGATTGACCCAAATTTTACCAATGAGTGAAGTGAGTCAAGATGGTCGACTCCTCTGACTGTGTTTGCTTATAACAATTGAAAAAAGCAGCTCTAAGTGGAGTTTTTTCTCAAATAAATGGGAAATTACACATCTTGGTGTGTGTAATTGCTCATCCTTCGCTATTTTTATTTGAAAGGTTTATTTCACTCAAAATGAACAAATCCAAATGTAATTTCCACCAGGGAAATGCAGAAGTGCTGTGGCTCTGGCCCTGGACCTGACAGGAGATGTTTCCATGACTGGACCAGGAAAGTCATGGAGCGATTACACTTTTTGTTTTATTTTTAGGGCAACAGGGATATTTAGTTTACTAACAACAGTTTACTTACAAACTTGATATTTTGTATTTTTGTAGCTAAGGCCCTAAATTAAGCATTTTTTATGTCCAAAAAGTTGTTTATACATGTTTGCTGTGTGTTTTGTATAAAAGAGTGTGAATTTTATTTAGTTTTGGTTTTTTCCATCTCTATTTCTGGTCCTATAGCTTTTATTACAGCCACATGACACAACTCCGGCAGCAGACTGTGAAATAACAGGTTGTACTGAACAAAAGGATGTAGAACACTTACAAAAAGGGTAAAAGGGGCAGTTTTAAAAGCAAAATTAAGGGAAAAAAAATCCAGGTGAGGAGATTAAAATTGCCCTTAGGTCTTCGGGAGTTAATGAATGAATCAATCAAACTTTATTTATAGAGCGCTTTTCATACAAAAATTGCAACACAATGCGCTTTATAGTGATTAAATTTAATTATTAAAGGGGGGGGGTCCCATGTGAGGCTTCTTACCCCCGGCCCCTAAATTTCTGTCGACGGGCCTGCATGTGATAATTGATATATTTATTACACATGATACTCTGTGATATACTGCTGTTTTTTTTACAGAAACTAAATACATTTAAGCAACAATATTTCTTTCTTTCTATTCACTTCTGCAAGGTTAATATGAAATACATTTATTTTAATTAACAAAACAGTGAATATGTCAAGAGTATTTCATAAACAAGTTTCCTTCCTTAATTAAATAAAATGATATGACAGTCACAAATTGCAATAATAATAATTAATATTAAGAGATACCAAAAAAGTACTTATACTCTAGTATTATACTATATGCAGCCCTGTAAAAAAAAAAAAAAGAGACCACTACAAAATTATCAGTTTCTCTGATTTTAGTACTAATAGGTTTGTGTTTGAGTAAAATTAACATTTTTGTTTCATTCTATAAACCACTGACAACATTTCCCCCAAATTCCAAATAAAAGTTTTGTCATTTAGAGCGTTTATTTGCAGAAAATGACAAATGGTCAAAATAACAAAAAGATTAAATGTTTTCAGACCTCAAATAATGTGAAGAAAACACGATCATATTAATTTTAAAACAACACAATACTAATGTTTTAACTTAGGAAGAGTTCAGAAATCAATATTTGGTGGAATAATAATAATAATGATGAACACATATCGATTAGTGATGGAAGGTAACAAAGTACAAATGTAAAAGTACAATACTTAAATACATTTTTTAGGTATCTGTACTTTAAATTTTACTGTGGATACTTTTTATTTTTACATCACTACGTTTGAGAGCCGGTATTGGTACTTTCTACATTTTAGATCTGGACTGAAGTAAAAAATAAATAAAAAAAAGTTCTTTATGGTTTGAGACCTGCTGAAATGGCTGAGATTTATTTTTAGCACATTGAATTTGAATTAACGTCCCAACTTTGATCAAACCAAATACACGAACACAAAAACAGCTGGAAAAAAAAGAAGAAATCAATCAAATCATTGAAAATCAGCTAAACTGTTTATCAAAATCACTACTTTTTTTTAAATTTGATGCTTTAATTGTTCCAAAAATCTCTACAAAAATACTTTTTACTCTTTAAGTGCATTTTTAAACAGGTACTTCAATAGTTTTACTTAAGTAGATTTTTTTCATGTGATACTTCTACTTTTACTTAAAACTGAGTACTTCATCCACCACTGATATCGATGCAGCAGCTCACGATAACGATGCTGCATCACCAGATTTATATGTATTACGATATATTTCAATATCTTTAGTTTTTTTTGCACACCCCTTCTTTGCCGCGCGTGGCTCTTCTTTAGCAAAAGCAGCAGATTTGAAGCAGGTCCCTGACACTTTTGGGGTTGAAACTGTGACTTTGGAGTGACTTAGGCTTAGACGGTGAGTAATGGGACACGTCCGACCTCACCTGACCTCTTCTTCAACCGACCGTAAACAGCTGCCAGTCACTTTCACACCGGGGCCAAGGGCAAAATGAGTCAATACTGTGTCTTCGGAAGGATAATGCAAAGAAAAAAACACGCTGCGGTTATCAAAATCAGTCTCCGTGAAGATGTTTTTGCTTCGAACGATTTTCCGCTTCAAAAATCGACATTTTCCGTTTCAGAAATTTTTTATTCCGTTTCATTGTGACACATTTGATAATTCTGTTGACTTTTATAATGTATTCGCCTACAGATTACAGATTACATACCCCAAAATGTAGTTTGTAACGTAATCCATTAAATTACTTAAAGTGAGTAACGTAATCTGAATACTTTGGATGACTTGATATTGTCGTGATTTTTAAAACTACATGAATGCAGCAAGCACCTCCTGACAAGTAAGACTAACAAAGAAGAAGGTTGAAATGAAAATAAAGCGTAAAACAATGCAATTCATAATATTTACAGTGTCGGTGATACATTTCATCAGTTAATTAAAAATAATTCAAATTTATTTCCCGATACCTCCCCTGTCCCCTCCTCATGTCCAGTCAAACTTTAACGCTGACACGTCTGCACTCCTACAAATTGTTGTTTAATTTCCAGGCTAAATAAAAGTGTTTGCATAATTTTAGCTCAGTTTGAAGTTTGTTCCATTATGAGATTGTTTGAAATGAAAAAGCCGATTGTCCTCATGATGTTTTCCGTTTCGGTTTTACACATTGACCGTTGACCTGGTTGTTCTGACCGTCTGATCAGACGTTAAATGGACAAACTTTTTCAATGGTGGTGCCTCATTATTGATAATCTTAAATAATAACCTTAGATTGGCTAATTTAATTGTATTGTCAAAGTTCAGCATTTTATGTTTAGTTAATATCTGACAGCGATGGTATTTTCGTGGTTTCCGATCTAGAATCTTAAGTGCTTTGCTTATAAAGATATTCTAAAGGTTTTATTGTGGTTTGGTTGGCTTGTGACCGGCATGAAACACCAAAGATTATGTGAGGTAATACAGTTGTGCTCATAAGTTTACAGACCCTGGCAGAATTTATGATTTCTTGGTCCAGAAGCTGCACATGGGACGTACTTAGCACTTTGAGATTTCATTGAAATGTAAAGTGCATTACAAATAAAATTTATTATTATTATTATTATTACTTGGATATTCCAACATGATAATGATCCAAAACACAAAGGCAAGTGGACCTGTGGCTCCAGCAGAATAAAGTGAAGGTTCTGGAGTGTTCGTCTCTTCTGACCTCAGTATCACTGAGCCTCTGGGCAGATCTCAAACTGCAGTTCAGACAAGAGCCCAAGAATTTACAGGAACTGGAGCCTTTTGCCCAGAAGAATGAGCAGCTTTACCATCAGAGAAAATAACACATCCACAACTATCACAAAAGACTCCAAGCTTCATAGGGTCATTTGTGTAGTTTCTGTCATTATGATTTTGACGTTTTGTTGCAAGTGCTCCCTTTAGGACACACCACTGTCTGCTGTACTCTCAGGTGAACTGGCCCTCATTGCAGTCCCGCCGAAATGTTTGCTCATTGGCTCATGTTTGTCTATAAAACCATGCTAGGGCTCACACCTGCCTGTCTACGTCAGCTGCTCGAACAGGAGTCTCCCTCCAGATACAACACTCGGTCCTCACAGCTCATCAGACTGAAAGTTCCTAAGTCCAGGTCGTCTCTCGGCCTCATGTCATTTTGATGATTGTAATTTGGCTCTAAGCTCACTTAAACTGGACTCTTTCATTTCTCTTTCTGCTTTTAAATGTAAACTGAAGGCCATTTTTAAAGACGTGTGTAAATGTTTGTTTTACTAATGAATGATGTTGAATATCTGATCGTTTTAACTCTTCCCCTTCCCTTGGCTGCTTCTGGCCAACATTGTAAATAAGAATTTGTTCTTAATGTTTTGCCTGGTAAAATAAAGGTTAAATAAATAAATAAAATAAATAAATGATTTAAAAAGAGGAAACACAGTGGTTTGATAATAAACGGCTTCACCCAAGCATTAACCGTGAGTGAAAGAAAAGTTTTTGTGTTATCATTCATATTCTCTGAAAAATGGACAAGAAATCAAATTCTGTTAGGTTATGTAAACTTGTGAGCACAACTGTATCACTGCATTTAAATAGATTTCAAATACTACAATTTTACATACAATTTTGCCTTAAAATGAGAAACCATTTTTTATACCAGTGGTTGAGAAACACTGGTATAAATTGTCCAGTCTAGTCCATCTAAACTGTACACACACGATGACGGACAGTTTCAGACACCCCCCTGCATGTAAAACTGACAGTGGTGTGATGTGATCTGGGGTCAGTGGGGCCCCTCTCCAGTCGGGACCCCAGCTGGCCCTCAAGAGCCCTCTGTGATCCATGCATTAAACATGAGGCCCAACCCCATCTGCCCCCCCAGCCCCATCCCCATCCCCATCTGCCCCCCTGGCCCCATCTCAGTGCTGCACCATGGACAGAGGTAATGTAGATCCTTCCGCACCTCACTCACTTTGCTCACACGTCACATTTTCTTATTTTGCTTCAGTTTTAAAGGTCCTATATGGGAAATTCCAGGGCTGTAATTATCCAAATCATTTTAGTGAAGCTGTGTGGAGTTTAAAAACACAGTGGAGCACTTCCTGTATGACCGGATGACCTCACAAGGTGGAAGAGAGGTTTAAGTTTGAGAGAAAACTCCTAAATTTGTGCGTTAAACATGAGTGAATGGAACAAAACACAACTCCAGGTACGTTTGTGATGAGGAAACATTATAACAAAGGAACTCGTGTAATATGGGCCCTTTAATCTGCAAAATGTGTTTCTAGCATAAATTAAAATTATTCTATAAATCTTTAATTGAGTTATTTCCATGGCATTTGAACAAATACAATAAGCATGGCTTTCCACAACATTTCCTCTCATCACAATCAAATAAATGCTTCTTGGATATGGACAGCCCAAAGTATTGAAAACCAGATAATAATCGATCCAAAAACTAATAATTAAATTGACTTTTTATTACTCATTTGAACAGGTATCAGTAAAAATCGCATTGACATGACAGAAATGAACCTTTTCTGAATAGCTTTAGAATGAGCTTGTATCTCTGTAGCAAAACAAGTATAAGATCACAGAGACTAGTGATTATTTAATGTTGAAAATCACATTCTGTTGTCTAAAGAAAGAGTGTTTTTCTTAGTAGCAGTGTATATAGTAGTAGTATATTTATTTTGTTTGAATTTTTAGTATCGTGACAACACTACTTACCTAACACATGGATTAACCTGTATTATTATATGTACGATGTATGAGCTGAGAGAAAAAACAGTGTTGCCAGATTAACAGATAATGTTTAGGGTACTTTCAACAAGTGTGGACGTTTTTTTGTTTTCACACCAACGATACGCAATAACGCAGTAATGTGAGGAACCGTATGGGACTTTCACCCCTGTCCAGTCTTGTGGATGTGCGCAGCTGTTGCAGAGATTCAGTTCTTCGATGTACGAGTTGGCGGGCTATGCGTTTGCCAGCTGTTCTTGAAGTAGCCGAGGCTATAGCTGAGCGTTAATGATATTCAGTTTTTATGTGTAATGAAAACTCTGCTCTACGTTTTACCAAAGGTTTTACATAACATGTTTTTAAAAGCCAATAGATTACGATTACAACATGTTTATTCTAATATTAGACTAAATTACATTTTTTACTGTGATCAATGAAAATACTGTTTTACACTGAACATGTTTTCTCAATATTTGCAATGTTTTTCAAAAGCCCCACAGTGGATTACATACGTTTATTCAAAGATTAAAGCAGAACTAAGGAACTTCAGCGGTAGAGCTCCCCCTACAGGTCGCTTGTGGGAATGAACTGTCGTAAATACTCTCCCCTCCCCTCCCCGCTCATCTGCTCACGTTTGTTTACACAAAGCCGGTGAACAGTGTCCGCAACAAAATGTCTAATGTTTTTTATTCTGTTTAATGGTGATTGAGTTTAATCTTATACATAAGTTATCTACTAAATATGTATATACGAGCGCCCAGAGCAGCGGCCCGTAGCGTGGGCGGCTCCCGGGGCACCGCGGTCTGTAGCGCCCGGAGCTCCCGGAGTTTACTCAAACTGCATAAGTATAACAATGATATGAGCAATGCTTATGCAACTTAGTGTCAATAACAATATGGCCAGATCGGCGTCGCTCTTGGACTCTTCTCTTTCCTTGAGCTCTGCCGTTCTTCAAACGCCTTCCCCAGAACTACTCGTGTGTGAGCTCGGGCTCTGTCCGATTCACGCTTTCTCTTTCTTATGTCCTCGGCCATGGCTGACACCTCACACGTAAACACCAGATATTTATTCCTGCAGTGAACTGTGGATAGCGTCAGTACGGGTGTGTTGCTAGCTCCGTTAGCTGTGTGTAGCTGAAGTGTCGTAGAGCAGTTTGGCTCTCGTCAGAACAGAACAGACCCTGAGAGCTGAGATCCGGGTCGGTAGGAGCCAAGTTGCATGTGTGGTTTTTCCGCCCAGAGGCAGATACGGGCAGCAGTGAACCCTTCAAACACCCCAAAATGTCACATGTGACCATCAGAGGGGCTTTCAGAGACATTTAATTTGGTAAAAATGTTACTTAGTTCTGCTTTAAATGTTTTCTGTGGCAAACGTTGTTGGGGTGTTTTTGCTGATGAGGACGGGTTTTCGAACGTGATTGGGCAGAAATCATTTAACCCAATCTGGAAAAGAGAAGACTGTAACACCTCTTTAAACACAATTTCCCATCAACCCCTTCTCTACTTTCACCCGATCACAGGTCAGCGTCACTCTCTAATGAAGAACTATATATTTCAAATGGAACACAGGGTTTAATAGGCTGCATTGATCCTGGTCACAGCTGATTATGAGGTTCAAGGACTTATTTTCTCTTTGTTTAACATTAGAGCAAAGTAAAGCAGCTCCAAACGCAGTGCTACGTCCATACGACCATTTTTACATCAACAGAATGACAGAGACTGTACATTTAAAGGTGCATTGTGAAACTTTTTGTAGAGGGTCTTTCACCTGCTTCTCTCCATGAAGATGTGGCCTGGAATGTTCCACAGTAAGTAATTACACTTGTTCATTTCTATGGAGACAGCAGGTGATGACACAGGGCCAGTTTACATGTCAAATCTGTGGAGAGGCGAGCCCACTGACGGTAAGGATGGAAGTTTTGAAGTCAATAAAAGCCAATGTTGTTGAGTGAATGCAAGATGGATGCGCTTAATGACATACTGGGACATTCAAGACAAAGCAACAGCAATCTCCATGGAAACAAGCGGATAGCGGACCCTCCACTAAAAAAATTACACAGTGCACCTTTGAGAAAGATTGTTAGTGTGCGGTCACCAGAGAAATGTTAACAACCTTTGGTTGTTAAGATTTTTGCGTGAGGGAACAAAAGCATTGTCAAGTTTTATAAGAAATAAAGATCACCAAATTGATGTCATTTTCAATTTAAATGTATTCATTTTTAGTAATTTATTTATATTTATTTACATTTAATTTTACCTACATTTGTAACATGCAAAGAATACAATATTTTGGAAGATGTCAACACAAACAAATATATAGAGATATTTTTCTGCTGCGCTTTGTGCCACTGGTGGTGAATCCTGTTGAAACAGCCACAGAAAATATAGACTTAATTCATGTTAAAACATTTTAGTTGATTAAAGTTAATCTAACTGTGGTTAACCACTTTCTTGGAATGAAATTGAAGATTTGATGAATCTGAATTGCCCAAATAAGCCTAACCCTTTATTGATCCACAAGGGACATTACTTGGACACAGAAGCTCACACACCACATTATACTACAGCATAGAGTAAAAAAATATAAAAATAGTAATAAAACTTCTAAACAAGTAACAATAAAAATGGGACTGGTGTCAATAAGGCATAATTATATTTAGGGATGCACCGAATATTCGGCAACCGAAAATATTTGGCCGAATATTGCAAAAAAAAGCCACATTCGGCTTTTGGCGGAGTGGGTTAAAAGGCTGAATAGTGGCGTGTAACACAAAGACACAATCAAACACTGTGCAGTGGCGAGGTGATCTGGCTTACAGGAGATACATGAAAGTGTTGCAGCTCGCGTCCACAAGCGCTTGGTTAAAGAAAAGGATGCTTCCCTCAGCTTCATGACAGACATGGAGCTCGGATGTCATCCAGCACGCTGAGTTTAACTGCACAATGGGTCAACGCGGATTTCAAGTTACAAAAGATTGTACTTCACTCACAGGAGCTCAGAGGATCGAATACAACAGTAGACATCTCCGATGCATTCACCAGGATGTTTGAAACATCAAACGGGCTAAAGTGTATGCAGTAGTCAGTCATAATGCTCGCAACATGGCGAAAGCGATGGAAGAAAGTGACCTGAAAGGCATATGGTCCTTGGCCCACACAGATAGCGGTCAACGAGGCTGTTAAGTCAGCGCAGTATTGGGGGTATCATAGCAGGAGGAAAATTATAGGTCACTTTAAGCATTCCTCTCTTGCTTATTCTCGTCTCCAGTCTATTCAAGAAAAGGACACTCATTCATTTGTTGGGGGTTTATCCACTTTAAGGCACTTAAGTTTTTTGGAACTGTTGTTTTGTTTGAAGGCCCAACCTAATATTACTGGAAAGGCTACTGGAATATTTAAAGAATATTAAATAAACATTTACTTCCTTCGGTATTCGGGCAAACGTTTAATTTGTATTGGGTTTCGGCTTCAGCCAAAAATTTTCACTTGGTACATCCCTAATAATAATAATAATAATAATAATAATAATAATAATAATAATAATAATAATAATAATAATAATAATAATAATAATAATAATAATAATAATAATTATTATTATTATTATACTGGATTTACTGGATTGTTATGATTATAAATGTATACGCACAAGTTGAGTAAAAAACTTAAATAAAGTAATAAAAGCTTGCTTTAATACACAACAATGCGTCCACAAATAAATGTTCTGTGATTATTTGTGATTGTAGCATCTGCAAAGCCTTAACAGTTTCTAATCAATACAAACTTTCATGATAATCTATGGTTGCACAATGTATGGACAGTTATAGAGAAATGACACTATGTTGTGTTTATGTGATGCTTTCTAAATAAAGCAGGTCTCAGGTCAAAAAGCAAACACAGAAAATGTTGGTTGTTGCACCTATACAGATTTAATTTGTATGGAACTATTACCAGGGCTCACCAGTGGCAGCAGGTCCTCAGTAAAAGAGCAGTTAGTTATAGATTTGATGAGAGCAGTATTATTTACATCAAAGAAAGAGACTAAACCCTCCTCATATTCCACATATACTCCAATTGTTGTTGGCATACGACTCAGATTCACATAATAACCACCGGCTATACATTGATTAGACTTGTTACTGTCCCATTCTAATAAGTAGAAGCCAGCATATGTACTAGCATCAGTGTTACCCTTTCTCTGTACTGACCTTTTGGCCACTCCCACTGCCCATTGAGACCCACTCACAGAGACTTCAAAGTAAAACTTGCCTGAAGAGAATGCTTGTTTTCCTAAAACAAAGAGCTTTGAAGTAAACCTTTCAGAGGTGTATGTGCAATCGTTTCTATTAGATGTATACCGTGCGTAAGTTGACCATATATTAATGTTTGGATGAGCTGTATTCTCATCTAGAGTGACTTCCACAGCATACTGTTTCTGCATTCTTTTAAATTCATCCTTAAAGACCTGACACATCTTGTCATTAAGCTGTTTTTTCTGATTAGAAAACGCTATAGCCAACATTCTGCCATATGTTGAACAGATATTCCTCTTGGTCCAGTCATTGAGCTGTGGAGCAGGTTTGACTGAAGTGAAGGTTTGTACAAAGTGCAGGTGGTCTCCAGAGCTCCAGAGCTGCTCCATCTCAGCTCCTCTCTGCTCCAGTGCAGAAATCTCTGTCTGGATCTGCTCTATCAGCTCATCTGCCTCCTCCTCGATCTTCTTGTGCTTCTCTACAATGTCCTGTTTGAACTGGTCCAGACTTTGTTGAACACACTCCATCAAAGCGTTGTAGACTCTGAGACCTTCTTGTATTTCTGTGTCTGCGTTTCTCTGACTGAGCTCCACTGAACACCGGATCTCCTCGATTTTCAGACGTCTTTCTTTAATCTGATTCTTCAGTGTGGCCTGGTGCTCCTCACCCTCCTCCTTCAGGGGGACTGTCTCATCGTATTTGTGTTCTTCAGACATACAGTGGACACACATGAAGTGTGAGTGGTCCCTACAGAAGAGCTCCAGAGGCCGGTCGTGCTCAGGGCAGATGCGCTCCTCCAGGTTGGGCAGAGGTTGGATCAGCTGGTGCCTCTTCAGACGGGGGTTTGTGAGGTGGGGCTGCAGGTGGCTCTGACAGTACGAAAACAGACACACCAGGCAGGACTTCAGGGCTCTGAGCCTGGGCTGTGGGCAAACGTCACAGCTCACCTCTCCTGGAGCAGCCTCCACGTCACAGCTCACCTCTCCTGGAGCAGCCTCCACGTCACAGCTCACCTCTCCTGGAGCAGCCTCCACGTCACAGCTCACCTCTCCTGGAGCAGGGGACTGGAGCTCTGAACTCACTGTTTCAACCTGAATATCTTCGTCTCCAGGTTTATTTTTGAATTCAAAAACCATTTCAGCCAGAACAATGTTGATTTTTATGTGAGGTCTTGAGCTGTAGTCCTGTTGACAGACTGGGCAGTTGTATTGGAGGCTGCTGTCCCAGTGTTTGTTGATGCAGACTCTGCAGAAGCTGTGTCCACACGGTGTAGTGACTGGATCAGTGAAGATCGCCAGACAGATGGAGCACAGGAACTGCTCCTCAGAGAGAGTACAGCTCACAGCGGCCATCACTACAACAGGAGAAAGAGAGAACATGTTTAAAGGTTTGGAACTATGAGCTTCATCTTTTTGGAGTCAAATGCTATTGGTGACTTCACACTTGCCTAGTACCCTTCTTAATACTGTATTTGCCTACAACACCACGATCAAATTTGGACATATAAAGCATCAAATAACACATCCCTCTATTGGATATAAATGGATGTTTTCATCCATAGTGGCTCTAAATGGTAAGTTGTGCATGTTTTGTTCTTTTGGCCTATGTTTTTGCCTGTAAACATTTTCTAGTTAGCATGGATGGCATATAAACACATTCAAATTAATTGGGCCTATATAGAGCAAAATTGTTTGGCTCAATTTGCCCGAAAAGCAGAAAATACTTCGCCCCACCCGTGTGACACGTGCCGCTCTTTAGTCACGTGTCACTGTGCCTCTACATAGAGTTAACAGGGGAACTGCTTGTGCAATTCGTGGTTAAAGTACCTTAACCCTCCTACACCCCTAGGTACATTTTTGTACATCACAACCTTTCCTTTTTGCATAACTTTGGCTGTATTGCACCAAATAGCATAAAAATTGGCCAGTTTGTGTATTTGTGACATATTATTATTATTATTATTATTATTATTATTATTATTATTTTATTTATTTTTTCAATATCACATTAATTGAACAGTCTGTAATCAAAATACTCACACCCATGGTCCTTAGGTACATTTTTGTCCCATTGACTTACCTTCAAAATAGCTTTTTACTGGAATAACTTTGCCGGTATATTTTTACTTTTATTTATTTTTCATTTCTTGGTGTTTAAAACCCTTCAAAATTTTTAGTTTTAGTGTTTTATCTTTCATTACAAAGTTATATCAATAAGACATTTGTGCTTTAGTCCACACTGAAGGTTCTGGTGTGTGTGTGTGTTCTGTGTGTGTGTGTTCTGTGTGTGTGTTCTGTGTGTGTGTGTTCTGTGTGTGTGTGTGTTCTGTGTGTGTGTGTTCTGTGTGTGTGTGTGTTCTGTGTGTGTGTGTTCTGTGTGTGTGTTCTGTGTGTGTGTGTTCTGTGTGTGTGTGTGTTCTGTGTGTGTGTGTTCTGTGTGTGTGTGTGTTCTGTGTGTGTGTGTTCTGTGTGTGTGTGTGTTCTGTGTGTGTGCGTGTCTGTGTGTGTGTGTGTTCTGTGTGTGTGTGTGTTCTGTGTGTGTCTGTGTTCTGTGTGTGTGTGTGTTCTGTGTGTGTCTGTGTTCTGTGTGTGTGTTTGTGTGTGTGTGTGTGTGTGTCTGTGTGTGTGTCTGTGTGTGTGTGTGTTCTGGGTGTGTTCTGTGTGTGTGTTCTGGGTGTGTTCTGTGTGTGTGTGTGTGTCTGTGTTCTGTGTGTGTGCGTGTGTGTGTGTGTTCTGTGTGTGTGTGTGTTCTGTGTGTGTGTGTTTGTGTGTGTTCTGTGTGTGTGTTCTGTGTGTGTGTGTCTGTGTGTGTGTCTGTGTGTGTGTGTCTGTGTGTGTTCTGGGTGTGTTCTGTGTGTGTGTTCTGGGTGTGTTCTGTGTGTGTGTGTGTCTGTGTTCTGTGTGTGTGTTCTGTGTGTGTGTGTGTTCTGTGTGTGTGTGTGTTCTGTGTGTGTGTGTTTGTGTGTGTTCTGTGTGTGTGTGTCTGTGTGTGTGTGTGTTCTGTGTGTGTGTGTGTTCTGTGTGTGTGTGTCTGTGTTCTGTGTGTGTGTTTGTGTGTGTGTCTGTGTGTGTGTGTTCTGTGTGTGTGTGTTCTGTGTGTGTGTCTGTGTGTGTGTGTGTGTGTGTTCTGTGTGTGTTCTGTGTGTGTGTGTCTGTGTGTGTGTGTGTAGGTGTGTGTGTGTCTGTGTCTGTGTGTGTGTAGGTGTGTGGGCGTGTGTGTGTGGTGTGCGTGTGTATGTGTCTGTGTGTGTGTGTGTGTTCTGTGTGTGTGTGTGTGTAGGTGTGTGTGTCTGTGTGTGTGTTCTGTGTGTGTGTGTGTGTTCTGTGTGTTCTGTGTGTGTGTGTGTCTCTGTGTTCTGTGTGTGTGTGTAGGTGTGTGTGTCTGTGTGTGTGTTCTGTGTGTGTGTGTTCTGTGTGTGTGTGTCTGTGTTCTGTGTGTGTTTGTGTAGGTGTGTGTGCGTGTGTGTGTGTGTGGTGTGCGTGTGTATGTGTGTGTGTGTGTTCTCTGTGTGTGTGTGTGTGTGTGTGTAGGTGTGTGTGTTCTGTGTGTGTGTTCTGTGTGTGTTCTGTGTGTGTGTGTTCTGTGTGTGTGTTCTGTGTGTGTGTGTGTGTCTCTGTGTTCTGTGTGTGTGAGTGTGTCTCTGTGTTCTGTGTGTGTGTGTGTCTGTGTTCTGTGTGTGTGTGTGTGTAGGTGTGTGTGTGTCTGTGTTCTGTGTGTAGGTGTGTGTGTGTGTGCGTGTGTGTGTGTGTGGTGTGCGTGTGTGTGTGTGTGTAGGTGTGTGTGTGTCTGTGTTCTGTGTGTGTAGGTGTGTGTGTGTGCGTGTGTGTGGTGTGCGTGTGTGTCTGTGTGTGTGTGTCTGTGTGTGTGTTCTGTGTGTGTGTGTGTGTGTGGTGTGTGTGTATGTTCTGTGTGTGGTGTGTGTGTGTGGTGTGTGTGTGTCTGTGTGTGGGTGTTTGTGTGTGTTCTGTGTGTGTGTTCTGTGTGTGTGTGTCTGTGTGTGTGTGTCTGTGTGTGTGTCTGTGTGTGTGTGTGTTCTGGGTGTGTTCTGTGTGTGTGTTCTGGGTGTGTTCTGTGTGTGTGTGTGTGTCTGTGTGTGTGCGTGTGTGTGTTCTGTGTGTGTGTGTTCTGTGTGTGTGTGTGTGTTCTGTGTGTGTGTGTCTGTGTGTGTGTGTGTTCTGTGTGTGTTCTGTGTGTGTTCTGTGTGTGTGTTTGTGTGTGTGTTCTGTGTGTGTGTGTGTGTTCTGTGTGTGTGTCTGTGTGTGTGTATGTGTGTTCTGGGTGTGTTCTGTGTGTGTGTGTCTGTGTGTGTGTGTGTGTAGGTGTGTGTGTGTGTGTAGGTGTGTGTGCGTGTGTGTGTGGTGTGCGTGTGTCTGTGTGTGTGTGTGTTCTGTGTGTGTTCTCTGTGTGTGTGTGTCTCTGTGTTCTGTGTGTGTGTGTAGGTGTGTGTGTCTGTGTGTGTGTTCTGTGTGTGTGTGTAGGTGTGTGTGCGTGTGTGTGTGTGGTGTGCGTGTGTATGTGTGTGTGTGTTCTCTGTGTGTGTGTGTGTGTGTAGGTGTGTGTGTTCTGTGTGTGTGTTCTGTGTGTGTGTGTTCTGTGTGTGTGTGTGTTCTGTGTGTGTTCTGTGTGTGTGTTCTGTGTGTGTGTGTGTGTGTGTGTCTCTGTGTTCTGTGTGTGTGAGTGTGTCTCTGTGTTCTGTGTGTGTGTCTGTGTCTGTGTTCTGTGTGTAGGTGTGTGTGCGTGTGTGTGTGTGGTGTGCGTGTGTGTGTGTGTGTGTGTGTAGGTGTGTGTGTGTCTGTGTTCTGTGTGTGTAGGTGTGTGTGTGTGTGTGTGTGTGTGGTGTGCGTGTGTGTCTGTGTGTGTGTGTCTGTGTGTGTGTGTGTGTGTGTGGTGTGTGTGTATGTTCTGTGTGTGGTGTGTGTGTGTGTGTGGTGTGTGTGTGTCTGTGTGTGTCTGTGTGTGGGTGGTGTGTGTGTGTGTGTGTGTGTGTGCGTGTGTGTGCGCGCGCGCGTCCGTGCGCGTCCGTGTGTGTGTGTGTCTGTGTGTGTGTCTGTGTCTGTGTGTGTCTGTGTTCTGTGTGTGTGTGTAGGTGTGTAGGTGTGTGTGTGTGTGTTCTGTGTGTGTGTGTGTGTTTGTGTGTGTGTGTACATTTCAGGGGTATCTATCAGTCATTGTTTACGCCTCCATTCATAAACACTGAAAATTAATTAAAGCATAAAATTAAAGCAGTAATTGCAATTTTATTACACTTGATACTTGTTTTTTCTCCTGTCAGTAGAAGTAAGATCTTAAGGCCGAGCCCGAGCCGACCCGAAATTCGGGTCGGCTCGGGCCTAAAATGTCAATCATTGCTTCGGGTCGGGTCGGGCTTCTTTCTCGCTGACTTTTTTAAAATAAATAAACAGTTAAATTCGTGCGCAGAGCATAAGCCAGAGCCAGAGCAGAGCTCTGCGCACGTGAACGACGCCCTCTTAATAATTTTCCCCTCCGCAGGTCCGCATGAAATTTCGGGTTTGCTTCGGGCTCGGGCCTGCAAATTAAGTTAATTGGTCGGGCTCGGGTCGGGTCGGGTTTTAATACCCGCGGGTCGGGTCGGGCTGGATTTTTTAGGCCCGATCTTACCTCTACCTGTCAGTGTCCTCAAATGTGTTCAAGAATGTGTTCAGATTTTTTTCTGTGATTTTTAGGTCCACCATTTCAAGCATGATCACAATATTTACATTTTCAAAGTTGTTACACAATGACAAAGGAGAAATTCAATTTGTCAACAGGACAAAAGTTTATTTTGGTCACATATATTTTGCTGTTTCTTCAGTTCTGGTCAGAATGGTGGAGGACACTGCCTTATGTCTGCTGCAGGGAGGAGCAGTGTTGGCACTATTTTATGACATCCCCAGCCTCTGATAACCCCAACACAAACAAATTAAAATTACTTGACAGATATATAAAAAAAAGTTGTTGTTTTTTTTGTTTTTTTTCATTTTTGCCATAAACATAATTTGAGACTTTTGCATACAAACTGGCATTTAAGGGGTTAAAATGTGAAAATATGATATATTATTTGGTATGTGTGATTAGGGCTGAAGTAAATGGAAACAATGATACTGTACTGCAAAAATAATACGGTATTCTTTTCCGGTGTACATTTTTGTCACAAAGGAGCACAGGGACCACATGTTAAAGAGGTACACGAGGGTTAAGAAGCTTTAAGGGTGTCCTGCCATGTATGGGGGTAGTTTTGTTCCTTTTTTATTCAAACAAAGAAAAAAAATCCAAACAAAATATACAGCTTTGAAAACAAAAAAAAACATGTTTACATTTTTAAGATGGAAAAATATTTGATTGAGTTCTGATTTTCTTTCATTTTAAATGTGAAATCTTTGATTGCGGGCCAAAGTTTTGTTTGCAAGTCGAAAAGTTTTGAACCTCAAAATCTTTTGCAAACCAAGAACGTTTGCTTGGAAGTTCAAATGAACGCGATGGGCGGGATCTTAAAGAGGAGAAAGGGTGGATTTCTATTGGTAGCTTGCCTCTGATTGACAGTTGGGCTGGTGCCTGCCAGGCCCTCCCACCAACTCTTCTACTGCCTATCTGCCAAGTTACCCCGCCCCCTGAAGACGGTGTGTGAATGGGAAGAAGTCCGTTGGTGGGAAATTGGAAGGTAAGTCGCTATCATGAAATAGTTTAAAATTATAAACATAAACATTGCAAGTGAAGGAGGTAAATATGTACCCTTGACGTAACTTGCTCAGTTAAGAGCGAGCTAGGCCTCTTACATGCTAGGATTTATAAAACATGGCTTTTGGGTATTGCTTTCAACGGGTAGAATCTGCTCTGGTTGCTGCATCTTAACCTCACAGACAGAAAGGAAAGCGACAACTGAGTAACAAGGCTTGTTGTGCTTTCAACGTTACTACCACGTCAGGAGGTACCGTAGCTACAACGTATGTGTGGTCATGAATTCACTAATCTGCAATGTTGTGACAACGTAACCGTGTTAGCTGGGTAGCATGTAAGAGGCCTAGCTCGCTCTTAACTGAGCGGGTTTTAGTAATTTCTGTACCAAATCAAAATAGCTGAATCTCTTACACAACAAGGTCTAAGTTTAACGGTGCTGGGGTTCTCTAGGTAGCTAGCTAGGTAACGTCTCTAGTATTAGCCCAGTAAATGAGGTAAATTGGTGCAATGCCTGTTTATGCAAAACAGACACCCACTGCATTCTAGGTATCACTGACAAGGGAAACATGTATATTCAAATATCTTTACAATACAACGTATGGTCTTGCTGTTTATAATTTTAAACTATTTCATTATAGCGACTTACCTTCCAATTTCCCACCAACGGACTTCTTCCCATTCACACACCGTCTTCAGGGGGCGGGGTAACTTGGCAGATAGGCAGTAGAAGAGTTGGTGGGAGGGCCTGGCAGGCACCAGCCCAACTGTCAATCAGAGGCAAGCTACCAATAGAAATCCACCCTTTCTCCTCTTTAAGATCCCGCCCATCGCATTCATTTGAACTTGCAAGCAAACGTTCTTGGTTTGCAAAAGATTTTGAGGTTCAAAACTTTTCGACTTGCAAACAAAACTTTGGCCCGCAATCAAAGATTTCACATTTAAAATGAAAGAAAATCAAAACTCAATCAAATATTTTTCCAGCTTAAAAATGTAAACATGTTTTTTTTGTTTTCAAAGCTGTATATTTTGTTTGGATTTTTTTCTTTGTTTGAATAAAAAAAGAACAAAACTACCCCCATAGCCGTGCTATTGTAAACATGATAATGACAAATGCTCTTGACACACCCAGGCTGGATCTCATGGTTTACTTTCT
The DNA here is from genome assembly GCA_034769755.1 of Odontamblyopus lacepedii. Lineage (NCBI taxonomy): Eukaryota > Metazoa > Chordata > Actinopteri > Gobiiformes > Gobiidae > Odontamblyopus > Odontamblyopus lacepedii. Next base: position 11,192,712 of record CM068345.1, on the reverse strand, counting down.
TTGGAAATTGTAAAAAAAAAAAAAAGTTGTACAAATAACCTAAAACAGATGAAAATGTGTGGCATTACAAAATATATGTTGTTATTGTACTCACCTGAGACTTTATCGTTATAGATATGGGAAGGTTGCTGTTAGATTCCTCTCTCTACACTACTACTACTCTCTGGTCTGGTAAGTTTTGTTTCTTGTGAACTGCTGCTGCTGTTGCTCCACCTCTAAATCACTTCCTGGTTCACTTCAGGACAAGTACACTGTATTGTCTCTGTAATGCCTCTGGATCTGCTGGTTTAGAATAATCACAATAAAGCAAGAAAAACAGACAGCTCTTCGTGATTTCAACCCTTTGGTAATTTTCATTTTCTAGTGATGATGTCAGACTTGTAAATGTGGGGCAAGAGTCAGTTTTTCCCTTTGATTACATTGTACTGTGTACCATGAAATGGCCAAAAGTGTGTCTTGTGACTTGTATTCTCGAGTCGGATGGCCTGCCCTTGCTGTGCGAAAGAGGACTCATTGGTTCACTTTCATCTATAAGACACTACTTGGACTACTGCCCACTTATATTTGTTCATTAGTGTCACAGAGAACAACTGGTTCATATTCTCTTTGGATCATTTCTCGCTCTCTGTTCCCTTCGCTCGGACTGAACTTGGCAAAAGAGCTTTTGTCTACTCTGCACCTTCATCTTGGAACATGTTGCAGAAGGACTGGAATTGGGTTAATTTCATTTCTCTGATGCTTTCAAGTCTAATCTAAGAGTTCTAGAGACTAACTCCATGACATGCACTTGTTTTACATAATTGTTTTTATCTCCTCTGTATTTGTCTGTAATATTGTAACTGTATAAATTTACAGCTGCCTCTTGGCCAGGACTCCCTTGAAAAAGAGGTTTTTAATCTCAATGTGACTTTTCGGGTTAAATAATGGTTAAATTAAAAAAAAGGAAAATTCACAAACATTGAACATGAACATTTCTATCAGTGTCTAGACCCAAGTACTCAATATTTAATAATAATAATAATAATGCATCAGTTTATATAGCACTTTTCTAGACACTCAAAGACACTTTTACAGAGCATTTTTCATTCACTCCAGACCCGGTGGTGGTGCTATTATTGTAGCCACAGCTGCCCTGGGGCAGACTGAAGGAAGCGAGGCTCCAATTTGCGTCATCGGCCCCTCCGACCACCACCATCACTCACACGCACACGCCACTTTCACACTAGGCAATGTGGCAGTGTCCGCAACAAAATGTCTAATGTTTTTTATTCTGTTTAATGGTGATTGAGTTTAATCTTATACATAAGTTATCTACTAAATATGTATATACGAGCGCCCAGAGCAGCGGCCCAGTGGCATGTGCTCTGGCACCCGGGGTCTGTAGCGCCCGGAGCTCCCGGAGTTTACTCAAACTGCATAAGTATAACAATGATATGAGCAATGCTTATGCAACTTAGTGTCAATAACAATATGGCCAGATCGGCGTCGCTCTTGGACTCTTCTCTTTCCTTGAGCTCTGCCATTCTTCAAACGCCTTCCCCAGAACTACTCGTGTGTGAGCTCGGGCTCTGTCCGATTCATGCTTTCTCTTTCTTATGTCCTCGGCCATGGCTGACACCTCACACGTAAACACCAGATATTTATTCCTGCAGTGAACTGTGGATAGCGTCAGTACGGGTGTGTTGTTTGCTCCGTTAGCTGTGTGTAGCTGAAGTGTCGTAGAGCAGTTTGGCTCTCGTCAGAACAGAACAGAACCTGAGAGCTGAGATCCGGGTCGGTAGGAGCCAAGTTACATGTGTGGTTTTTCCGCCCAGAGGCAGATACGGGCAGCAGTGAACCCTTCAAACACCCCAAAATGTCACATGTGACCATCAGAGGGGCTTTCAGAGACATTTAATTTGGTAAAAATGTTACTTAGTTCTGCTTTAAATGTTTTCTCTGACAAACGTTGTTGGGGTGTTTTTGCTGATGAGGACGGGTTTTCGAACGTGATTGGGCAGAAATCATTTAACCCAATCTGGAAAAGAGAAGACTGTAACACCTCTTTAAACACAATTTCCCATCAGCCCCTTCTCTACTTTCACCCGATCACAGGTCAGCGTCACTCTCTAATGAAGAACTATATATTTCAAATGGAACACAGGGTTTAATAGGCTGCATTGATCCTGGTCACAGCTGATTATGAGGTTCAAGGACTTATTTTCTCTTTGTTTAACATTAGAGCAAAGTAAAGCAGCTCCAAACGCAGTGCTACGTCCATACGACCATTTTTACATCAACAGAATGACAGAGACTGTACATTTAAAGGTGCATTGTGAAACTTTTGTAGAGGTCTTTCACCTGCTTCTCTCCATGAAGATGTGGCCTGGAATGTTCCACAGTAAGTAATTACACTTGTTCATTTCTATGGAGACAGCAGGTGATGACACAGGGCCAGTTTACATGTCAAATCTGTGGAGAGGCGAGCCCACTGACGGTAAGGATGGAAGTTTTGAAGTCAATAAAAGCCAATGTTGTTGAGTGAATGCAAGATGGATGCGCTTAATGACATACTGGGACATTCAAGACAAAGCAACAGCGATCTCCATGGAAACAAGCGGATAGCGGACCCTCCATCGAAAAAGTTACACAGTGCACCTGTGAGATTGTTAGCGTGCGGTCACCAGAGAAATGTTGCTCCTTTGGTTGTTAAGATTTTTGCGTGAGGGAACAAAAGCATTGTCAAGTTTTATAAGAAATAAAGATCACCAAATTGATGTCATTTTCAATTTAAATGTATTCATTTTTTGTAATTTATTTATATTTATTTACATTTCTTTTTACCCATATTTGTAACATGCAAAGAATAGAATATTCTGGAAGCTCTGTCAACACAAACAAATATATTGCTGAATCCAGGAAGGTCAGATTAACAGCCACAGAAAATATAGACTTAATTTATGTTAAAACATTTTAGTTGATTAAAATTAATCTAACTGTGTTTAACCACTTTCATGGAATGAACTTGAGGATTTGATGAATCTGAATTGCCCAAATAAGCCAGGCTTGAGACTTAGACAAACTTTATTGAGTATTATATTATATATAATTAATAAATGTATATACAAGTAGAGTTAAAACAGAATTAGAGTCTCAACAGTTTCAAATCAAATCAAACTTTCATGATAATCTTGGTTGTGGCGGCACGGTGCAAGAAGCAAGAAGGTTGCAGGTTCGATCCCGGGTCGCCCGAGCCTTTCTGTGTGGAGTTTGCATGTTCTCCCCGTGTCTGGATGGGCACTCCGGTTTCCCCATCAACCCGAAACATGCACTGTAGGTGTGAAAGTTGTGTGAGTGAGTGATGGTGGTGGTCGGAGGGACCGCTGGCGCCACTTGGCCTGGCAGCCGCGCCTCCGTCAGTCTGCCCCAGCAACTGTGGCTACAACAGTAGTTTATCACCACCAGGTATGGAGTGAATGAATAATGCTCTGTAAAGCGCTTTGGGGACATGTGTCTGTGTAAAGCGCTATATAAATAAACCTTACCTTACCTTGTGATACAATTTCCGCTCATCAACTTCTTTCTAAATAAAGCAGGTCTCAGGTCAAACAACAAACACCTTATTGCACCCGTACAGGTGTAATTTGCATGGCACCATGGCGATTACCAGGGCTCACCAGTGGCAGCAGGTTCCCAGTAAAATAGCAGTTAGTTATAGAGCTGATGAGAACAGCATTATTTACATCAAAGAAAGACACTAAACCCTCCTCATAATCCACATACACTCCAATTTTCATTGGCATACGACTCAGATTCACATATTTACCACCAGCTCTACATGAATCATCGTCTTTACTGTCCCATTGTAATAAGTAGAACCCACGATAGGGGCTAACATCAATTTTACCCCTTCTACGTACTGACTCTTTGGCCACTCCCACTGCCCATTGTGCTGACCCTTTCACAGCAACTTCAAAGTAAAACTTGCCTGAAGAGAATGCTTGTTCTCCTAAAACAAAGTGCTCTGAAGTAAACCTTTCAGAGGTGTATGTGCAATCATTTTCCTTATCTCTATACTGTGCTTTAGTTGAGTAAAATTCCACATTAATGTTTGGATGAGCTGTATCCTCATCTAGAGTGACTTCCACAGCATATTGTTTCTGTATTCTTCTAAATTCAGCTGTAAAGACTTTACGAATCTCCTCTTTAAGCTCATTGTCCTGCAGCTTGGAAATAGCTTCAGCTGCCATTCCGCCGTATGTTGAACAGATATTCCTCTTGGTCCAGTCATTGAGCTGTGGAGCAGGTTTGACTGAAGTGAAGGTTTGTACAAAGTGCAGGTGGTCTCCAGAGCTCCAGAGCTGCTCCATCTCAGCTCCTCTCTGCTCCAGTGCAGAAATCTCTGTCTGGAGCTGCTCTATCAGCTCATCTGCCTCCTCCTCGATCTTCTTGTGCTTCTCTACAATGTCCTGTTTGAACTGGTCCAGACTTTGTTGAACACACTCCATCAAAGCGTTGTAGACTCTGAGACCTTCTTGTATTTCTGTGTCTGCGTTTCTCTGACTGAGCTCCACTGAGCGCCGGATCTCCTCGATTTTCAGACGTCTTTCTTTAATCTGATTGTTCAGCGTGGCCTGGTGCTCCTCACCCTCCTCCTTCAGGGGGACTGTCTGATGGTCTTTGTGTTCTTCAGACATACAGTGCAGACATATGAAGTGTGAGTGGTCCCTACAGAAGAGCTCCAGAGGTCGGTCGTGCTCAGGGCAGATGCGCTCCTCCAGGTTGGGCAGAGGTTGGATCAGCTGGTGCCTCTTCAGACGGGGGTTTGTGAGGTGGGGCTGCAGGTGGCTCTGACAGTACGAGGCCAGACACACCAGGCAGGACTTCAGGGCTCTGAGCCTGGGCTGTGGGCAAACGTCACAGCTCACCTCTCCTGGAGCAGCCTCCACGTCACAGCTCACCTCTCCTGGAGCAGGGGACTGGAGCTCTGAACTCACTGTTTCAACCTGACTATCTTTGTCTTCAGGTTTATTTTTGAATTCAAGAACCATTTCAGCCAGAACAATGTTGATTTTTAAGTGAGGTCTTGAACTGAAGTCCTGTTTACAGACTGGGCAGTTGTATTGGAGGCTGCTGTCCCAGTGTTTGTTGATGCAGACTCTGCAGAAGCTGTGTCCACACGGTGTAGTGACTGGTTCAGTGAAGATCTCCAGACAGATGGAGCACAGGAACTGCTCCTCAGAGAGAGTACAGCTCACAGCGGCCATCACTACAACAGGAGAAACAGAGAACATGTTTAAAGGTTTGGAACTATGAGCTTCATGTTTTTGGAGTCAGATGGTATTGGTGACTTCACACTTGCCTAGTCCCCTTCTTAATACTGTATTTGCCTACAACACCACGATCAAATTTGGACATATAAAGCATCAAATAACACATCCCTCTATTGGATATAAATTGATGTTTTCTTCCATAGTGGCTCTAAATGGTAAGTTGTGCATGTTTTGTTCTTTTGGTCTATGTTTTTGCCTGTAAACATTTTCTAGTTAGCATGTATGGCATATAAACAAATTCAAATTAATTGGGCCTATATAGAGCAAAATTGTTTGGCTCAATTTGCCCGAAATGCAGAAAATGCTTCGCCCCACCCGTGTGACACGTGCCGCTCTTTAGTCACGTGTCACTGTGCCTCTACATAGAGTTAACAGGGGAACTGCTTGTGCAATTCGTGGTTAAAGTACCTTAACCCTCCTACGTACATTTTTGTACATCACAACCTTTCCTTTTTGCATAACTTTGGCTGTATTGCACCAAATAGCATAAAAATTGGCCAGTTTGTGTATTTGTGACATATTATTATTATTATTATTATTATTATTATTATTTTATTTATTTTTTCAATATCACATTAATTGAACAGTCTATAATCAAAATACTCACACCCATGGTCCTTAGGTACATTTTTGTCCCATTGACTTACCTTCAAAATAGCTTTTTACTGGAATAACTTTGCCGGTATATTTTTACTTTTATTTATTTTTCATTTCTTGGTGTTTAAAACCCTTCAAAATTTTTTGTTTTAGTGTTTTATCTTTCATTACAAAGTTATATCAATAAGACATTTGTGCTTTAGTCCACACTGAAGGTTCTGGTGTGTGTGTGTGTGTGTGGTGTGTGTGTGTCTGTGTTCTGTGTGTGTGTGGTGTGTGTGTTTGTGTGGTGTGTGTGTTTGTGTGGTGTGTGTGTTTGTGTGGTGTGTGTGTGTCTGTGTGTGTGTGGTGTGTGTGTTTGTGTGGTGTGTGTGTGTCTGTGTGTATGTGGTGTGTGTGTTTGTGTGTGTGGTGTGTGTGTGTCTGTGTGTGCGTCTGTGTGTGTGTGGTGTGTGTGTTCTGTGTGTGTTTATGTGGTGTGTGTGTCTGTGTGTGTGTGGTGTGTGTGTGTGTGTGGTGTGTGTGTTTGTGTGGTGTGTGTGTGTCTGTGTGTGTGTGGTGTGTGTGTTTGTGTGGTGTGTGTGTGTGTCTGTGTGTGTGTGGTGTGTGTGTTTGTGTGGTGTGTGTGTGTCTGTGTGTGTTTGTGTGGTGTGTGTGTGTCTGTGTGTGTGGTGTGTGTGTTTGTGTGGTGTGTGTGTTTGTGTGGTGTGTGTGTGTCTGTGTGTGTGTGGTGTGTGTGTTTATGTGGTGTGTGTGTGTCTGTGTGTGTGTGGTGTGTGTGTTTGTGTGGTGTGTGTGTGTCTGTGTGTGCGTGTGTGTGGTGTGTGTGTTCTGTGTGTGTTTGTGTGGTGTGTGTGTCTGTGTGTGTGTGGTGTGTGTGTGTGGTGTGTGTGTTTGTGTGGTGTGTGTGTGTCTGTGTGTGTGTGGTGTGTGTGTTTGTGTGGTGTGTGTGTGTCTGTGTGTGTGGTGTGTGTGTGGTGTGTGTGTGTCTGTGTGTGTTTGTGTGGTGTGTGTGTGTCTGTGTGTGTGGTGTGTGGTGTGTGCGTGGTGTGTGTGTGTGTGTGTGGTGTGTGTGTGTCTGTGTGTGTGGTGTGTGTGTTTGTGTGGTGTGTGTGTGTCTGTGTGTGTGTGGTGCGTGTGTGTGTTTGTGTGGTGTGTGTGTGTGTCTGTGTGTGTGGTGTGTGTGTTTGTGTGGTGTGTGTGTCTGTGTGTGTGTGGTGTGTGTGTGTTTGTGTGGTGTTTGTGTGGTGTGTGTGTGTGTGGTGTGTGTGTTTGTGTGGTGTGTGTGTGTTTGTGTGGTGTGTGTGTTTGTGTGGTGTGTGTGTGTGGTGTGTGTGTTTGTGTGGTGTGTGTTTGTGTGGTGTGTGTGTGTGTTCTGTGTGTGTGTGTGTGTGTGGTGTGTGGTGTGTTTGTGTGGTGTGTGTGTTTGTGTGGTGTGTGTGTGTGTTTGTGTGGTGTGTGTGTTTGTGTGGTGTGTGTTTGTGTGGTGTGTGTTTGTGTGTCTGTGTGTGTGTGGTGCGTGTGTGTGTGTGGTGTGTGTGTTTGTGTGGTGTGTGTCTGTGTGTGTGTGGTGTGTGTGTTTGTGTGGTGTGTGTGTGTCTGTGTGTGTGTGGTGTGTGTGTTTGTGTGGTGTGTGTGTTTGTGTGGTGTGTGTTTGTGTGTCTGTGTGTGTGTGGTGCGTGTGTGTGTGTGGTGTGTGTGTTTGTGTGGTGTGTGTCTGTGTGTGTGTGGTGTGTGTGTTTGTGTGGTGTGTGTTTGTGTGTCTGTGTGTGTGTGGTGCGTGTGTGTGTGTGGTGTGTGTGTTTGTGTGGTGTGTGTCTGTGTGTGTGTGGTGTGTGTGTTTGTGTGGTGTGTGTGTGTCTGTGTGTGTGTGGTGTGTGTGTTTGTGTGGTGTGTGTGTGTCTGTGTGTGTGTGGTGTGTGTTTGTGTGTGTACATTTCAGGGGTATCTATCAGTCATTGTTTACGCCTCCATTGATAAACACTGAAAATTAATTAAAGCATAAAATTAAAGCAGTAATTGCAATTTTATTTCACTTGATACTTGTTTTTCTCCTGTCAGTGTCCTCAAATGTGTTCAAAGTTTTACTTTTGACTTTTTTGGGGGGGTTTGCAGATTTCTTTCTGTGATTTTTAGGTCCACCATTTCAAGCATGATCATAATATTTACATTTTCAAAGTTTTTACACAATGACAAAGGAGAAATTCAATTTGTCAACTGGACAAATGTTTATTTTGGTCACATATATTTTGCTGTTTCTTCAGTTCTGGTCAGAATGGTGGAGGACACTGCCTTATGTCTGCTGCAGGGAGGAGCAGTGTTGGCACTATTTTATGACATCCCCAGCCTCTGATAACCCCAACACAAACAAATTAAAATTACTTGACAGATATATAAAAAAAGTTTTTTTTTTTTTTTTTCATTTTTGCCATAAACATAATTTGAGACTTTTGCATACAAACTGGCATTTAAGGGGTGAAAATGTCAAAATATGATATATTATTTGGTATGTGTGATTAGGGCTGAAGTAAATGGAAACAATGATACTGTACTGCTAAAAATAATACGGTATTCTTTTCCGGTGTACATTTTTGTCACGAAGGAGCACAGGGACTACATGTTAAAGAGGTACACAAGGGTTAAGAAGCTTTAAGGGTGTCCTGCCATGCTATTGTAAACATGATAATGACAAATGCTCTTGACACACCCAGGCTGGATCTCATGGTTTACTTTCTTTGGAAATTGTACAAATAACCTAAAACAGATGAAAATGTGTGGCATTACAAAACATATGTTGTTATTGTACTCACCTGAGACTTTATAGTTATAGATATGGGAAGGTTGATGTTAGATTCCTCTCTCTACACCGTACTCCACACAGCTCTGCCTTCTCTCTCTGTGGTAAGTTTTGTTTCTTGTGAACTGCTGCTGCTGTTGCTCCACCTCTAAATCACTTCCTGGTTCACTTCAGGACAAGTACACTGTATTGTCTCTGTAATGCCTCTGGATCTGCTGGTTAAGAATAATCACAATAAAGCAAGAAAAACAGACAGCTCTTCATGATTTCAACCCTGTGGTAATTTTCATTTTCTAGTGATGATGTCAGACTTGTAAATGTGGGGCAAGAGTCAGTTTTTCCCTTTGATTACATTGTACTGTGTACCATGAAATAGCCAAAAGTGTGTCTTGTGACTTGTATTCTCGAGTCGGATGGCCTGCCCTTGCTGTGCGAAAGAGGACTCATTGGTTCACTTTCATCTATAAGGCACTACTTGGACTACTGCCCACTTATATTTGTTCATTAGTGTCACAGAGAACAACCGGTTCATATTCTCTTTGCTCACAGGATCATTTCTCGCTCTCTGTTCCATTCGCTCGGACTGAACTTGGCAAAAGAGCTTTTGTCTACTCTGCACCTTCATCTTGGAACATGTTGCAGAAGGACTGGAATTTGGTTAATTTCATTTCTCTGATGCTTTCAAGTCTAATCTAAGAGTTCTAGAGACAAACTCCATGACATGCACTTGTTTTACATAATTGTTTTTATCTCCTCTGTATTTGTCTGTAATATTGTAACTGTATAAATTTACAGCTGCCTCTTGGCCAGGACTCCCTTGAAAAAGAGGTTTTTAATCTCAATGTGACTTTTCGGGTTAAATAATGGTTAAATTAAAAAAAAGGAAAATTCACAAACGTTGAACATGAACATTTCTATCAGTGTCTAGACCCAAGTACTCAATATTTAATAATAATAATAATAATGCATCAGTTTATATAGCACTTTTCTAGACACTCAAAGACACTTTTACAGAGCATTATTCATTCACTCCAGACCCGGTGGTGGTGCTATTATTGTAGCCACAGCTGCCCTGGGGCAGACTGAAGGAAGCGAGGCTCCAGTCTGCGCCATCGGCCCCTCCGACCACCACCATCACTCACACACACGTCACTTTCACACTAGGCAATGTGGGTGATGTGTCTTGCCTAAGGACACAACAACAGTTTTTGCCACTGGCGGTCCCCTGTGGCACCTGGAGTCCCCAGTGTCTCCCATCCAAGTACTAACCAGGCCCGGCCCTGCTGAGCTTCTGAGATCTGACAGGATCAGGCTTTGACATGGAGGTATGGCCACAAATTTGGCAACAAAAAACTGCATTTTAACGATTAATTTTAGCTGCCCCCATCTGTATAAACTCACATTGGTCTATAGAATGTTGTGATGTTATCTGAAACCCAGCGATTATGGTGACTGATTGGCCAAGTTTTTGCCATACTTTAAAAACTTGAAACTCCATAAAGGACTTTAAGCATAACTGCGTATCTGTGAGAACCAGAGCCACATTCTGTGCTACGTATCTGTATCTTTAGTCCATTTGAATTCAAATTTCATGTTGAAGTTGCAGTGGTCTAACCCGCGGGTGGATTTGCATACGATTTCTCAGGCTGTAAAATGGATTCTTCTTCTTGAACAAAGCAGTGACGTTACAAAAGAGGCTTGTCTACACCGTTTGTACCTTAATATCACTGGTACTTTGACCTGCATGTGGACTCGGACAAGAGCCGTCTGACAGGGTTTGGGACACGGTTTAGTAAACGAAGACTAGACCTGTCACAATAACACAGTTTGATCAACGATATATATATTGCTACAAAGAAATATCACGTTCAAAGATAATATTGAAACTACTTTATGACACTGACACACAGCAGGATAATCCCAGTAAACACACGCAGTCCTACTCTCTTTCCGAAATTAGACAAATGACCACCATAGTGTCAAATAGTATTCAAACCAGCACTTGAACCAGCTACCCCTCAGTTTCTAGACACATACTTTACCCATTGGACTCTTGGTACGTCACCAGCCATGTGTCGAAATCTCAGTTCGTCAGACAGACCATTTCTGCCCCCTTTCCCCCTCTGTCTTTTGGCAAGCTCAGGTGCCTCTAGCTCCAGCCTGTGTTGTTTCGGCTCAGACTTCGGTGTTTTTTCTGAAACGCAGAGCTTTGGCCTCAGAGCAGAGAATGTGGGCTGTCAGGACAGGCGTATCACTGGGAGCCATGTGTCTGTGGGTTTGCTCAAATCCGCAAAGCAACACAACAGAATGACTGATACCAACAGCCCTATGATGAAAAGAAAGACAACAGGATTCAAACTGTCCGCACTTTTTCAGCTTTTGGTTTCCTACGTGGTGCATTTGCCCATTTGGTACACTGTCCGTCCATGGACCGTCCAGTTCAGAGTTTGTGTGCAGGAATATGTGACTGGACCACTGTTTCCTTGATGCGCAGTGCCCAGTGATAAGAAAGTATAGTCACAACACACTACCAGTCAAATGTTTAGGCACCATCGGGTTCAATGTTCTTCTTTCTTCTTTATTTTTCCTGTTTACATTTTGTATACACTCAGAAAACATCGAATATAAGAAGTAAGATATCTGAAATTATGTAGCAAAGTCAAAAAAGTAGAGTATAAGTATTTTTTTTTAAATTTTGTATTCACATTTTCAAAGTAGCCGCCGTTTTCTTTGTCAAAAAAACAAAATATAATTCCATATATGTAGCTAAAGTTGGCAGTTTCCAGGTATAACTTTGTTGTACAGAACCAAATTTTATTCAGAAAACAGAAAAATATCACTTCATACATCTACAAAATTAGATGAATTAATTGAATTCATTGTTATTATTTATATTTTTTTCAGTCTTTGTTACTGTATTTATTGTGGTGCGTGAGCTGCCGTGTCCAAATAATTTCCCTTGTGGATCAGTAAAGTTTGTCTAAAGCCTAATCTCCTCTGACAGATAACATCCGCGTGGTGTGATTGACAACAGCTTAGACTGATAGAGAAACTGTAGCTCCAGGACTACCGCCGATATGGGACTTTGCCTGCTCCCTCATTCTACACCACTGTCCCTGTCTCGCAATCCATCTGATAACTTCAGCCAGAACCTCAGCCGCCTCCGAAGATACCAGCCCCTTTCCCTCACCCGTCCACCGCGACGCCGTCAAGCCAAACCTGGTTCAAACTGTCTCTTTCTTATTTTCCTGCTCACTCCAACAGGCTTACAGGATTACAACACGCCAAATCTGAGCTAAAAACAAACATGAGGAGGATTTGCACGTGACATTTATAGCATTCAATTTCACGTTCAATCCACCACATGAGGCGAAATTAATGGTGCATTACGTAGGTACATTGTGTAGGTACATTTTGAGACTGAAGTTGAGTGCAGTGGAACGTGTCTGTCATGAATTTGGGTACAAAAAGTGTCTAAAAAGCTTGAATTAATTTGTCTAATTTACAATCAGGCCCGCTGCTCCACATAAGCAGAGTCTGCAGAGTGCGTCGTCCAAAAATTAAGATTGATTAAAAAATGTCATGATAATTATTACATTATTACATTGCAAATAAATGTATGAATTTGTAATGAGCAGGGCCATCATTTTTGTTAAAAAAAAATGTGTACCCCGTCACTCAAATCGGGCAAATTGTTTTTGCCTAATATATAAAAAGAGTCCCCCCACCTGTCTTCCCTGAAATGGTACAGCCCAGTTTGTGTTTTTGCCTTTTCTGCCGACCGGTGCGTGACCGTGACAGCTACTAGAGGCTGATAAATTTACCAAGAACACTAAAAATTATTTCAGAACTTTTATTTCAGGCATATGTATGTAATCTATAAACTGCTTAAAATAAACCTGCACACATACAGTTAGCAGAACGCGGGAAAGATAAACACACCGTTTAGTTGGTTGGGTTAATATTGTGCGTACTATACGGCTATAGAAAGGGCGACATCTGCTGGTAAATTGTAGAATTTTTCGTGGTAGTGCCAAAATATGGTATCTGCACTTTTGGTCATTCACAAAACGGCCGCATAGTTTTGTTTAATGCGTAGGATTCGAGTATATTAATATTTACGGCAGGGGTGTCCAGACTTTTTTCATCAAGAGCCACATATTAAAACACAGACCAGCGTGAGGGCCGATCATTGGTCATAGACTGAGGGTCAAAACAGTGAGTGAATCAACTACGTACATTTATAACAGGTTTGAATAACCCTCCAGACCTTTGTTAATGCTTAGATTAGGCAGTATATTTGATAACGTAGCGTACAGGGCCCAAAAACATGCCCAAACTATAGACTTCTCTTACTATATCCCCCTGCAGCCTGGTGCCTTCGTTGGTTTTGTCCTGTCTCCCCATGTTACCCTTTCTCTCTAATTACAGATAGCAGCTCTAGTTTGGCTGACGCCGGGAGCCAGGGGGAGAGAAGGACCGCTGCGAAACGGAGGCTCATTTGTTCTAATTTAATATTTATCTATCGGAGCAGGCTGAGGCATCACAAGGGCCTAAATTGAAAAACACCCAAGCGTGCCCACACACTCAGCAGAAAATACAAGAAAACGGCACTGATGACCCTTAAGAAAGAAGACGAGGCTTAGTTAGGAACAGTTTGTGCTGTAACTTATAGAAGACAGGTGTGACGTGGAGTTTTTGTGCTAGCTCGACTTTATTGCCCCACATTGAAATCATTGGACATAATATAGGTCCTTTAAAGATTCCTACATGGGTCAGTGACATGACGCCTAAATTTTCTGTCCAATTGCAATTTCCTCGGTTAAAAAGGTTCAAAATTCATAGTAATTCACCACATTTCTGTAGTACCTCTGACCTCCATGGAACCAAATCTTTTATTTCAGAAATCATGAGTTATTCTGCATGCTTTTTGCACTTAAAATTTTAAAATGTCATGTGGTGCGACCGTGCATCATGTGGTGCGACTAATAATAGTAATTCTATGGCTGGAGCTTTAATAATAGAAAAAGTCGACTTGGGTGAATGGTTCTTTAGGCATTTTTATTCATTTGATGCATTTTACAGGTGACTGTCATATTGGACAGCAAAAGAAAATATCAATATGCATTAAAAATCCAAAGAAATACCAACAGTTTGTTTCGATATACTTCATGTTACTCAAAACTTAGATTAATATCCCAACCAAGTTTTAGAAAATAAAACAAGGTTATTCTCGGTCGCACCACATTTTTTAAAGTCGTAGCCAATTCATGTACCTAAAAAACACTAAAAATGCTTAATATAAATGTTCAACATAGATTTATGCACCTGACACTGTCAATATTTGAAAAAGTTCAATAGAAACTAATATTTTTTGTATTTTAAAATTTTGCCTTATACGTCATTGACCCTTCCATAGACCAACAAGTTTTTTTTTCCTTCACAAAGCGGCCTCTGTGTTGACGGCCTCTCTCCGGCTGAATATGGATATAAATGACCTCAGACTAATTTACATTTCAATCCTCAGTCCTCGAGACTGCGCCGAGAAGTGAACGAGAATGATTGACATTTTCTAATTAATACAGCCAAATGAATAGAGCTTTTACAGCATTAATTAAAACGGGGAAACAGGACGAGGCAATATTCACTGGTGAAGCATTCTGGAGATGCTGAATGCGGTAATTTCACTCAAGAAATGAATAAATCTCCGAAACAAAAGGCACAATGTTGTTGTTTTAAAGGTGCATTGTGTAACTTTTTTAGTGAAGGGTCCGTCAAATGCTTTTCTCCATGGAGATGTTATTGCTTTGTCTGGAATGTTTCACAGTGCGGCATTAAACCTTTCTGTCTTCATGGAGACCAAACCGGATCAAGTTACAGGTCAGATCTGTGGAGAGGCGACGCCGCTCACAGTCAGAATGCCTGTTTTTCTAGGGATTTTTGAGCTATGAAACCGCCTGTAACGTAGAGCTGTTTAATGTCACACTGTGGAACATTTCAGGCAGAGCAATGACATATCCATAGAAACAAGAAGGTGACGGACCCTCAGCCGAAAAGTTACACCGTGCACCTTTAAATTGCTGTTTAACTGGACCATGTTTTAGTACAGAGCAGTTAGATGGTGCTGGCATAACAGAGGTGAAAGTGAAAGTAAAGCGGTTCACATTTTGAGGAGGTCTGGGGTTTGATTCCCAGATTCTAAGGGGCATTGTGGGTAAAATTTGTTGAATGATATTGCCCCTAGTTAGATTTTTGTATTTTTATCATAAAGATGCACTGTGTAAGGTTTCGGGTCTGTCACCTACTTGTTTCTATGGATACAGTATGTCATCGCTCTGCCTGGAATGTTCCACAGTGTGACATTAAACAGCTCTGCTTTACATTTAATAAATTACAGCTGGTTTTAAAGCTCAAAAATACCTAGAATAACAACATTCTGACGGTGAGCGGGGTCGCCTCTCCACAGATCTGACCTGTAACTTGCTCTGGTTTGTTTTCCAGGAAGATAGAAAGGTTTAATTTTAGCACCATAATAATCGATGTATTTATTAAAACGTCATTTTTGTCAATAATTGTGCCAAAAAATGCCCCATGAATAAATAATAAAAAATCTGTCAAGTATTTGCCATTCTTATGTAATTAAATACCTAAAACTGTGTGTTATAAGAAGAAAAGGGCAAAAAAGGAGTTGAATTTTCATTTTTATTTTTATGAATTCTTGAAAAGTGCAGATTGAACATTTCTGAGATTGCAAAGATCTAATAGACTATTATCACAATGGCACAACTATCAAGGTAAGAAGGACGAAAACTGTTTTATTCATGACCATAACATTAGTTTTGCTCACTAATGCTCGTCGTTGTTCGCCTTTAAGTTTTTGTCTTTCTTACCTTGATAGTTTTGGATAAATTCTTCATGGACAGAATATGTTTGTTGTCGACCTTGTTGGATGAAGATTTGGTGTTGGGGCAGATTTATGAAGCTGGTCAAAAATACGCGACACTTTCCCACGGGTGTTTTGCCGTAGAAAAGCACTGACCGGACGTTGCACGACTCAACATCGCGACACTTCCTGCCGTTGTAATAATCGTCTATTATGGTAATTTGAAATACACTCTAGACCAGGGGTCTCAAACTCAGTTTACCTGGGGGCCGCTGGAGGCAGAGTCTGGGTGAGGGTGGGCCGCATAAGGAATTCCACACAAAAAAAAGTAAAAAAAAAAAAGTCTTCAAATGTCATTAATAGTTTTAATGATTTCTTATGAACATGAAGTGTACTGAACATGAATGGAACATTTTGACAGTTTGAAGCTCCGGCTCCGTCATCGGCGCAGAGGAGTCGATGACGGGGAGGCCGGCTCCCGGCTTAGGGGTCCTCAGGGTCCTCGTCCTCTGCTTTGTCCTCGGCGCAGAGGAGTCGATGACGGGGAGGCCGGCTCCCGGCTTAGGGCTCCTCGACGTCGTCCTCTGCTTCGTCCTCGGCGCAGAGGAGTCGATGACGGGGAGGCCGGCTCCCGGCTTAGGGCTCCTCGACGTCGTCCTCTGCTTCGTCCTCGGCGCAGAGGAGTCGATGACGCAGGGAGCCGGCTTCGGGGCCGTCCTCGGCGCCGCCCTCCCGCCCTCGGGAGCGTGCTGGTCCGTCTGCCACTGAACCTTTTTCATGTTTACTCCTTCCGTGGTTTTCTTTGGGCCACCGCTTAAATCGACAGCTGGAAAATGGAGGATCGAGGAGTTTAGAGTTTGCGCTCTGCTGTTGTAGAGTTTTGATGAATGTGTAACTTAAAAACGACGGCCCAAATGTTTTCTCAGGGGGCCGACACAAAGACTTCAAAGACTTCAAAGCTTTGAATCCTTCAGTCCTGCTTTGAATCAAAACTCCGGAGTTTCCATAGTAACCAAACCTCGGCAATTCCGGAACCAGACTCACGGCACTGATGACGTCATTTCAAATACAAACTGAATTCTACAGGCAAATACAGAGCGCTATTATGATTTAAAAACATATTGTTGTGTAATACAGTTAACTTAAAACTGCACTACTGAACTCATGAGTACTGTTGTTGGTGTTGTTACTCTTATTTATTTATTTAACTGTTCTATCTAAGTTGTTTGCATATGGTGACCAGAATCTCAAAATATAAAACTGAGAAATTCCTGTTTTTTGGTGGTTGGTAATAATAAAATTGTGAAACGAGTGCATAATTAAAGAAAATTGTTCTGCAGAGACCATTCCTGACTAACATGAATCAATATAGTCACATAGGCACAGATTTTCTGTATTTTACTTTAACAAATTACAGTTTATGTCTCTCTTTACTGTTGGTAGGTATAAATTGGTCAAAAATAGGGACACCTGGGACATTTCTTGTATAAAACTGGGACAAATCACTGGTTTTGTATAAACCTGCTGGGCTCAAAAGTGGGAGTGTCCTGGGTAAATGTCTGGTCTCCCTGTGTTTGCTGACAGCCTTATTTTTGGCATCATCTTTTTAAAACGGTATAAACGAGGTCAGGCATTCAGAAGTGATTCACTCCAAGACTCCTAAGAAACATTTAAAGGCGCACTATGTAACTTTTATGGTGGACGAGCTGTCGGGAAGACAGAGTGGCGTGCCAGGGGGGTCGCGAGTCCTCGGCGGTCGCATGGGAGGGGCTTTGCGCACTGGGGCGAGGGCCGTCATTGCCGTGAGCGGCTTTAAGTTAACATTGTTCTTCGTTCTGTATAAACAAAAAAATGCAGATTTGACCCACTGAACATCAACGAAAAGTCCCACAACCGGGTATAGGATTGATCAGCCTGGAACAATATTCGATTATGGGTTATATAAGGGGAGGTTCTTGGCTCAAACTGGACACAACATTTCAGCTTCTGAACAGATCAGTCGCAGAAACAGAGACTCAGACTCCTCCAACAGACAAACAGAGAATATCACAACTGTTACAAGTTTAAACTTTAACACGGTATTGACATTATATAACCCAGGGCTGACGTCACACAGCGGCATTCTACGTCATAAAGGCTTTGATCGTTTTCATAGCAACTAGTGTTTGGCGCATGCGCACAGGTCTGAAAAAGGACAGGCTTAATTTTAAGTGAAAATATCTTCAAACTTAAGGAAAAGTAGTTTGGAGATAAACGAAAAATGCTCCAATGGAGGTTTTTAGTGTCATGAGAAAAAGAAGGAGAAGTAGCCCGTGTCTATTGTTTATATGCGCAACTCAAATGACACGCCCCGCATTTTATTATAGGCGGAATTACCACATTTTACTGCGCTACCAAACAACAGATTTGTGTGTAACTTCTGCTGATTTTGGCGCACAAAGTTGCGCATCTGATCCGAACCAGCGCAGCGCCTCTTGTGACTGCGCTCTGTCCTTTTGCGCTCTGTCCTTCTGACACAACGATCTGATTGTGTTGGTCAAAAAGACAAAACGCAGATTGGAAAAACGAACAGAAGACACAATATCCCATAACGTAAAGAAGTGCGTATTGAGCTTTATTTTAAGACTTAAACCCAAAGAAGTTTCTGCAGAAATGGGACTCCAGCTCTCGTATCCAGTTTGTAAGTAAACGGGATTTTAAGAGAACATAAGAGAAACCAAAACTCGGCCTGTGCACACTGTGGTTTAGTCGCACTTTCATTGATAATTTCAGTTATTTTGGTTTGGCTCAATTGTTTTATTTGTGTTCAAGTATGTTAAAATACCGTATTATTAATGATTAATTAATATAGTTAAATTACTTTTGTTTCACAGACAAAATTAGTCTGTTGTGCTCCTTTTCTGTGCTGCATCTCTGGCTCGTGTAAAAAAGAAAGTTTGCATAAATGTATACTTTTGAGTGATATTATCTTGTAATTCAGCACAAAACAACGTATAAACTAATTTTAAAAACGTTTTTAGTGTCAAAAAGTGTCTGTATTTTTCTCATATTGGTCCTAGTTTAATATGACAATTGTTTTGTTGTGATTAGGCTCGAGACAATATTGAAATGTGTGATTATCGTGGCCAAAATAAATGCAATGACAATAAAATCCATTGCCAGTGAAAAAATGTCACAAACAGGAACTTGCTTCGGTGTTATGGTGCAAGTGTTCGCAGTGTTCTCTCGGAGACAGGTGCAGACAGGAGCGGGCAGGTGCAGCATTAGCTCTCCTCTCGGCTCCTCTGTGTACAGTATAACTCATAATCCTTCAGTTCTGGGAAATGCGATTCAAATCCAGCCCATTGATAAAAACAGGACAGTGACAGAGTAAAAGTCTTATGTAACTCAGAACAATGCTTTTTTCTGACGTAAAGCTGCATTGTGTAACTTTTCTGGTGGATTTCCCATCAAATGCTTTACTTAATACTGTAGATATGTCACTGCTTTGTCTGGAATGTTTCACAGTGTTTTTACTAGTGAGATTACTAATCTCTTTCAAAGGAGTCCTGCCATGCACACATCACTTTCACACTGGGCAATGTGGGTGAAGTGTGCGTGGCAGGACTCCCTTGAAAAAGAGATTAGTAATCTCAGTATGATTTTAAGCAGCTCTGCTTTACATTTTACTTTTTATTTATTTAACCCTTATTTACCCAGGAAAGTCTCACTGAGATTACTAATCTCTAATTTCAAGGGAGTCCTGCCATGCACACTTCACCCACATTGCCCAGTGTGAAAGTGATGTACACAGAGGAGCCGAGAGGAGAGCTAATGCTGCACCTGCCCGCTCCTGTCTGCACCTGTCTCCGAGAGAACACTGCGAAGTCACAAAGAGTTTCAGTTTACTCCAATCACAGTGCACAGAGAGAGGGACGAACTACAAGTCAGAATGTCCGAAAAGCGTAATTTTTTTGCAAGACAATTTTCATTTTGTAATAGATAAATCGTACTTTTTTATTCAACTCGCTGTGGTGAAAAAAGAGACATTCTCTAAATAAGGGGAAGGATGATCAGGCGACAGAATAGCTTTGCAGGACGACTGAAAGAAGGACAGAAATACAACATCAAAAAGACTAAAGACAAGTAACTTAGGCAGGGTTCACACTCTTTTTCACTGACAAAATTTCAAAACTTTTCCATGACCTAAAGTGAATTTTCCTGTCACATAATTGGGACTGTTCTGGGTAAATAGGGACGTCTAGTCACCCTTCCCCAATACAGATAAACTGTATAAGCAGCTCTTGAGGTCTGTGTACAGTCTGCATCTAATTCTAAACTGTTTTATTGTCAGTAAGCAGGAATTGTGCAGTTAGCATGCCAAGTTTTGTGAGATTTTACCATCACGACAAAACTCTGCTGTCTCTGAAAGTTGTGAAAAGCGCTTATAAACTCATCGTGGTGAATAATGAGGACGCTCTGAATGCAGACGGTGAATAAGGAAGAACTTTGGACCACTGCAAACTGTTTTAAATGATCTAGTTCTGTTTTTAAGACGGTAAAAATCAGGTATAGCGTCTTTGAGTCTGTAGAGTTTACGCACGCTCAGATAAAACAGTGTAATGGATTAAATCAACACTTCAGCTGCAGATATGAGGCCTGCTCCTTTGTGTGTTTATCTCATTGTGGCGAACGCTGGAGCTAAAGCTAGAATAGAGAGTTTGATTGATTGGTACCTCCATTGTGTTAAAGTTTCTTTATTGGCCCCATGACCATTATTCATAACATAACACAACACAATTCCACAGCACGGGAAGAACCTCTCAACCTAGCAGCACCTGTGACCCTTTGCTGCCCCTTTTATAGGGAAATCAGCACCAACATAAAGCCCACAGCGCCACCTTCTGACTAGGAGAGAAGGTACATTCTGGCTCCTACAATGTACTTTAAGAGTAAAACGTATTTTGCAGAGAATTTTAGAACAATTAAAGCATCAAAGGTAGTGATTTTGATAAAGAATTTAGCTGATTTCTTGATTTTTTTTCTTGCTGTTTTTGTGTATTTGTGTATTTGGTTTGCTCAAAGTTGGGACGGAAACTCATATTAAACGTGCTAAAAAAAAAATTCTGCAGGTCTCAAACCATAAAGAGAAGTACTTTTTACTTTTCAGTCCAGATTTACAATGTAGTGGAGTAAAAAGTACCGATATAGTAAGTGAAAAGTATCCACTGTAAAATGCACTTAAGTAAAGTACAGATACCTCAGATTTATACTTCAGTGTTGTTACTTATACTTTTGTACTTCATTATTTTCCACCATTGGGGAAACGATATCGAACTCACAACCTCCTCACTGAGAAGAGCTGGAAAATGGAGGATCGAGGAGAGAAATCAAAGACAAGGAAGCAAATAAAACAAAAGCAAATTAGATAAATAAAAATGTAACAAAACACCATAATTTTGTTGAAATCTTGTTCAAAATATCAAAAAAAAGTTGGTTCTTGTGCAAATTGTACAGTACAGTTTCTCTCCACTTCCTGTAATTTTCAACTGATTTGACAACTTTTCTTCACAAATTCATTCTTAACAACAGGTATTATTCTGTCAAATTAAGTAAAAATTGTGAGAATCATTAAAACCGGTCACCTTAAAGTTCCTTGTTTCTCCAGAGAAAAGCTCTTACTGCCCCAGTCTGGGCCGGGGTAGATTCCAATTCCTCATCATCAGCGATATTCAAAAAACGACACGGAAAACATAGAAAAAGTGTCCTTTATTTACAAAAAATATCTTCAGTTTACATAATTGTGGACTTTAATACTGACAAATGACCCATGTCCAGATCTGATCCAGGATTTTGAGTTGAAGTTGGTCCACCCAGATTAAGAACTGTGGACATTTCAGATCATGTGGAAACTGGAATAACCCCCTCCAGACACAGGGAGAACATGCAAATTCCACAACCAAAGTAATACAGTCCAAGAACTACGGGCAAAGTCTTTCAAATCAGAAGACAGTAGAAAAAATGTCTTTATTTTTTTTTTTACAAAATGAAGAAAAAACAAAGCAAAAAGCAAGATTTAAATGTCTTTTGTTTACTCCACCATGCACCTCTTTACGTCGGAATGTTTGTGTTTGGAAAAGCTTTTGGACAAACTTTAAGACAATTGGGGGAACATGCAAACTCCACTGAACACGCCGCAAGAAAGCTCAAGATATAAACACTTAAATCTATCAGAAAAAGTACTGAAAAATAAAATGACCTCTAGACTAGAATGAAGCGTCTCTGGTCTATTAAGTCGATAATAAATCTGAAAACATGATGAATAACCCGATAGATAGACAAAGCAATAACACTGCTTTTTTTTTTTTATTCTTTTAGCTGATGGACCTGCTTTACATCTGGTCAGAGTACCTATAATAGCAGTAGTGTTTGCAGTTCCAACATTTTAATTTATTTACCAAATGTTTTCTCATGAGACCAGATTTTGAGTACCTCTTCCTCTTCTGATTTCTGATTGATGTTTGGTGGGTCGAAGAGTCTACAGCACGTCTGAATGGAGCTTAAATCAAATATCAGACTGAGTGAGGATTCCTGTGTTGTTTGCAGGTTCTGGCTGTGTGTGCTGAGGGCCAGATCTGTGCTGTACAAATACGACAGAGATGGAGAAGACTGTTTTATTTAGGCTCTCTCCAAATTGGCTTCCTCTCCACGTAATGAAAAATCTCCACTTAGAACTTCCCTGTCCTTCTAATGACTTCTCAAGGATCCTTTGCTCAAATATCTTCTGCTTTATTTTGCTTACAAAATTTTTTTTCTCTGCTCCAATGACAAAAATCAGGATATATTAAATGTTCTGTACCTGGTTCTGTACCATGGTATGACTTTAAACATTTCCATTTAGCATTTATTCATTACAGGTGCTTCTGTTGTTCAAAAATACAGTAATTCCTTCTGTGAGTAGGGGCGCCTCTCCGGAGATCTGAATTGTAGCAGTGTAGTGCTGTAACCTGCTTGTCTCCTTTGTCATAGACAGGTTTAGGCCCCGTTTACACATACACAGATATTTTTAAAAAAAAAATTTCCCTCGCTCCGTTTTCCGAAATAACGCACAGAACATCATTTTCAAAAAAGTTTCCGTTTACATGAACCCGCATAAATACAGTTGTATGGACATAGGACCTAAGTGGACACTTATTGCCTTACACACACAGACCGTATATATGAGTGGACTAAGTGAGTGTGACGTCACCCATAGCGTTTAGCGCCGCTCAAATGAGGCGTGTGATGCTAAAGGTTACAGGAGCGAATCTGGAGCCAGGCTCTATGTTATGAATAGGATTTTTTTGACGGACAGTGAAAAAAAAATTCAGGATCATGTGTCGCGGGTTCATACGAACATTTTAAGACCAAAATGATGAGGCCACAGCAGCAGGTACAGAGAGAGGGATGATAAGAACTCAATGTGAGTCAATGGGAAAAAGGGAAAGAAGGAGCCGGAAGAGCCTCCTGGAGCACTTCCTGTTTGGCATGCGGTGGCTAACGGGTTAGCTTAGTCCACTCATGTATACAGTCTATGCTTACACACTTCCCTTACTATTTTTGTTGATCGTGCTAGACCGAAAGCGTTGGCTCTTTCACAGTCTACCCTTGTCGGACAGGTAATACAACATGCAGCCAACTTTTTTTATTACATTGACAGGAGACTGTATGACGGTTGTCTCACCCTCGATGTGAGAACACAGCAGGTCGCAGAGTAACAGCGACTGCGACATCCTAAAATTTTCATGCTGCTCCTCCGGGACGACCACTTAATTTTCAAAATGATCCCACCACACAGCGGTCCGCCCAGGTCGGACCCAAAAACGGCGACATTGGCGGTGACGGCGTCTGGGTCTTCGAGTTGTAAGGAGAAGAGAGAAAATTGCTGAGCTCCGAGACTCATTCATCTCTTCATAGATATGATCCGTCAGCTGTGCAAATGCAAACACATGACAAGTGTTTGCACCAGAAGTAATGCGCCTGCTGCTCTGATGCTTCCATGATCATCACCATAGATAAACGTGAAAAATACTGGTCGCCCGCACTAAAACGCCGTTTATGTCACTTTACACACAAACGCAAAACCGTAGTTTTCCAAAATCTCCACTTGAGTTTTGAGAAAGATTAGTTTTCGGAGGCAAATTCTCCGTTTGCGTGTAAAAGATGGGTACAAACAAAGGGAAATTTCTCTATTTTTAAAATTATCCGTGTACGTGTAAACAGGGCCTTAATCTACAGTATATTGTGGAACATTCAAGACAAAGCAATTTCCATGGAGACATCAGGTGGCACAAACAAAAAAACATGAAAACCAGAACTTTGCAATGGTCCAAAGCTGTTCCTCACTCACCTTATGCACATCCTACTTATTCACTGTGAATATGTAAACATTTTAGTTTTGTGTCAAGGTAAAACTAATAACAACTAGCATGCTAAAAACTCGTTTATCGAACAACAAAAACGCGTTATATGTAAATGCAGACAAAACACGGCTAACTTATTTTAACCTAGAACTGCTTATACAATATATCTGTGCTGCAGCAAACCAAATTTTGCTAAAATTTATGGACAAAATCTGGTACAAAGACCAAGGAGTGAAGCTGTTTTAGTGCAACTGCTGTTAAATTTGGTGAGTTGTGTGGTGAAGGTAATTTAAGCTTTGGACTGATCAAAATTAGTCTGGTGAATGTCTATGGTAGGGTTATAGTCCCGCGGTATCAAAAAGTAGCAACGGTGTCATTTTCATTACCGTCATTAAAAATCTGCATAAGGACGTAAAACCACAGCAGGACTTTCTCCCCTCTGCTCTCTCTCCTCTTCAAATGTCATTATGCTCAGAGATTTCCATCCACATGCAGCGAGGAGGAAGAAAAAAAAACCTGACTGACGCTTCGTGTGTGATGCTGAGCCGTTTTATTGAACGCCCAGAGTCAAGAGAGGACGTTCTCGCTTGAGGGCGAAGTCAGACTTTCACAGAGGAGACAGTAACTTCTCCGAGTGCCGAGAGCGCAGGGTCTGTCAGAAATATCACATCATATCCGTGGACTGTCGCCTTTTACTTTTTATTCCAGAATCTGGAGGAGACGGTAAAGCCGCACAGCGTCCACGTAGACCACAGTGCACCTCCCAAACTTTCTAACTACACGTCAAAACGACACAGACAATAAGGGCTGTGATTGGTCCTCTTGATCACCGCTCTACATTTCCGGTACTCCGCTCATTATATACTTTGAGTAATAATGTGTTTAATGCAGCTTTGCGCACATTTCTTTACATTTTACAGAAACCAAACTTAAAACCACATGGCTCATTTGCATACAGCTCATTTGCATACAGTATAAGCGCTGATAAAAACAGCTTGTGCCCTGATGCTGATGCGATCGAATGAGGTGCAAAGTTTGGTTTGATCAGAACTTGTGCCTCATCTTGAAATATAACGCTGCTATTCTGTTTCTGAATGCTACAAAATGATGATGAATTAGTCCTGGTATTTAAAATGTCCAAATAATAACACAAGGATTCACCAGAGTCATAGGTTATAATTGTAGCAGGTTCAAGCACAGTGTCGTCTTTAACACACAGGAGATACACCAGAAGTTTAATTAAATGCCTATTATAACATTTTATTTCATGCTACACACACTTGTTTTCATGATACAGACTTTCTCCTCTATCCTTACACCCACACACACACACACACACAGAATATGTTTCCATGCTTCCTGCGGATATTACACTGACTCACATTCATTTCCTGGAGCGTGATCGTAAAACTAACCATAGCTATTACGAAATCCTCACCTGAAACTATTTAAACCCAAAATCCGAGCCTAAAACCATGAATAATGTACAGAGTTTGGTCCCCACGATGTGACATTTACCCGCCCGTACATGTCATGAGCTCTGGGCTTGGTCCGCTCGTTGAATTGTCCCCGTGTCCTTGTCCTACAGGCCCGGGCACAAATGGATTTATCGACTGAAGTGCGTCCAAACATACAAGTACATTTTTCAATTGACCTTTTGCGTCGCAGAGTCAACAATCGAAGTCCGTCCAAGATATAGCTCTGCCTTATTGCGCTTTTCATGTCCAAAGAGAAATAGAAAACACATTGTGAATGAGAAAATTATTTTAATCCATCTCCAAATCCACTTTATTTATATAGTATGTTTTTATAAAAGTGTACAACTCACCATTATGTAACAGATAACACAATCTCTTGTAAATAACCCAGAGATATTTCTATATTTTTCATTTTTTACTTACACTTTTTACGTTTATATAATCACGCCTTATTTGACACCAGTTTAGTGTTATTTTTGTTACGTTTTTTAAATTTATTACCATTTATATTGCTTCCCTTTGTTATTAAAATATATGCGATGTGAAGCTACTGTCTCTAAATCATTTCCTAAGTTTGTCTAAGTGTAGAACCCTCCCGGATTTTTGACATTTTTACACTTTTCTCCTCAACTTTTCTCCACAAACTGCCACTTATCTGATGCAAAACTATGATAAATATTAACCACACCAGTCATATGCACTTTATCGCTTTCCTCCCACTCTCGTTTTGACTTATCGTAAACCGATATCTTCAATTAGAATCAATACAACCCCCATTCTGCGCAGCCGTCTCATTACCTTTTTGTGTGTACACAGTTTGACGATGTGGCCTAACCCGTCTCTCCTTACGCCGCTGTT
The DNA here is from genome assembly GCA_034769755.1 of Odontamblyopus lacepedii. Lineage (NCBI taxonomy): Eukaryota > Metazoa > Chordata > Actinopteri > Gobiiformes > Gobiidae > Odontamblyopus > Odontamblyopus lacepedii. The sequence continues at coordinate 11,166,406 of CM068345.1, read as the reverse complement.
GTGTGGGGCTCTTAAATTACACTTCAGATTGGATTTCCCCGTCCTGACGCAGATAATGACTTCCTAACAGTCTTTGGTTTCCGTGACAAAGCGGCTCTCCTCGTGTATGTGGCGTGCGCAGTAAATAACGGCGAGGAGGCGCACGGATCGGGGTTTCAAAATGGCCTCCCTCCACAGCCTATGCATAGTAAACAAACCCTCTGTACGTAGCTTGTGTCCTAGCTGTACAGTAGCATCCTTTTTATTATGTAGATGATGTGCTTGTCTCCTTGGAGATTTAAATATTCCCATCTTGCGTTTATTCATGACAGATGTTTCCACTTGTCAGAAATCCTGTAATTTCTTCTATGAATAGGGGCGACTCTCCACAGATCTGAATTGTAATGTAGCGTAGTGCTGTAACCTGCTTGTCTCCCTTGTGATAGATGGGTTAATCTAGGGCCCGACCAATATAGATTTTATTGTAACTGATTTGATTTGGTAAAATGGGAGTTGAAGCTGCTGATAGCCAATATAATCGCTGATATATTTATGACGTAAAAATTCACTGTAAAACTTTTGTAAAACTATTGTTTATAAAACTTAGGTTTGCCTCTATTGGATTTTCAATAGGGTTTATTTAAGCGACATTTATTGTTATTCTGCCTCTTTACGTCATATTTAAAGACAGTAGGCCGGCTTAATGGCATTTTTGTACGATATTCTAGCCTGTAAAGAAAGTACAATAAGTAAATAAATTACTGCTATTAGCTTTAAGCGATAAATGCGTGTGCGCCGCGGTAATTAATGATACGCTAAATGCTGATAATTCACACTTGTGTTCGCAGCTCATTTACATATCAGTGCGTGTCCAGTAACATTTATACGGCCACTATAGTCACTTTACAGTCGCTAATAGAAGAGAAAACAGCCTGTTTATGTGTGCGAGCTACAGCAGCTAATCGCTAACCAATGAGAAAGAACCAAAACGAGCTTCAAAACCGACACATTTCCAACACTCAGCCTCACACAGGCTCCTCTCAGATCACAAGTCTGCACTAAGAACTGTCCTTTTAATCCAGACTCAAACTGATCGTCTGTAAAAAGAAAATAATCTCAATGTTTCGCACATGGATCTACGGCTGAGGCTGTAAGCAAGTGCATGTGGCGAGGCGTTCAGGGGCTGATGGACACAGACAAATGACTTTTCAGATAAATACTGATGCGGTGCCACATATTAGGACATTTATCTGTCTGTAAATTGGATTAAATGGACATAATATAGAGAGTCTGAGCTTTATAACGAGGAATAACATCCACGGGGAATATCGGCCCATATTGGCAGATAATATTGGCCAACCAATATATCGGTCGGGCCCTAGTTTAATCTATACTGTGGAACATTCTAGACCAGTGTTTCCCAAACTTTTTTCTGGTGACCCACTTTTTAAAAGTCACAAACTTTTGTGACCCAAATCAGTAGTTCTTATATGTTAATAAAAAAAATAGACGTATTGAACAGTAAAGTGGATATTTTATTGTTTAATTATCTATCAACTAAACAAAATTATTTCTGAATTTCTTTTCAAGCAGGGCTATTTATATTATACACTATTATATTCTCATTTAAGTAACAAATTACACATGCTCCCTTTGCAGCATGAAATGTATTCTTTTTTCCTTTTAAACATTCAATTGAACCAGCAATAAAGTTTAAAAAAAATAATGATAAAAGTTGTTCAGTAAAATAATCCAAACCAGCAATAATCCAAAAGCAGAACAATAATCAAATAGCAGACCTCTTGGGATATAAACTCTATTCATCTTTTCAAATGAATCAGCAGTAAGATTTAAAAAATAACAGTAATAATTATATCAACATAACTAGGCCTAACGAGATTGAATGGCCTGATTACTCAGCTAGTGAGATGGGTGGGCCTGTCTGCGCTTCTGTAGAGCGTTCCAGTCCGGGGTGCAGGAGGAGAGCGCAACACGCATATCAGCAGATGCGTTCAGTCGGTTCCTGTGCTTTGTCTTTGTTTTTGTGAGCACCGAAAATCCCAGTTCACACATGTAGGTTGTGGTGAATGGGATGAGGATTGAAATGCTGGCCCCACTGAGGACAGGGTATTCCGCCGAAACCCCAATCCAAAATGACGACAAAGTCTTTGCAGATTCATGCCGCTTTTTCAGCGTGCCATCACAGCTGAGCTGCAACAATTCCGCGTAAGATCGTTGTTGTTAAATCGATTCAAGCACGCATTTTCGGTCATGGCGACATTCAATATCCCCTGGTTGTAATTAACGTTTTTTTTTTTTACTTTGCAGAAATAGGTGGTGTAGTTTTAATGTGGCAGTTGTTTTTTATTTAGGGCCTAGATACAGACATGCGGATGAGCGTGAACCATGCCAAGCGACCCAAAAAAAATCTTCTGTGACCCACGTAAGGGTCGCGACCCAGTCTTTAGGAAACAATGTTCTAGACAAAGCAATAACATTTCCATGGAGATTGAAGGTGATGGACCCTGCACTAGAAATGTTACGCAGTGCACCTTTAACAGGGTCGCCGCGGTGTCTTAAAAGTCTTAAAAAGGTCTTAAATTTCATGTTACTAAATTAAGGCCTTAAAAAGTCTTAAATTATGTCGTCCAAGTCTTATTTTTTTAACCCCTTAACGCCTGAATTTATATAGATGTATATATAAAGAAATGTTTTGTGTGTGTTTTTGTGTGTGTAGATGGTAAATGAAGTTAAGATTATTATCTACAGCAAAAAAAAATAAAGAAAAGAAATCTGGATAGGTCTATGTTGCAAATATTCATATATGCACTAATCGGCATTGGGGGAACTTAGCCACTATCTCGGCTTATATCTTGATCCAAACAGTTTATCGCATATTTGTGACACTCAGCGTTAAGGGGTTAAATTTCATTAGCCTATTTTTTTGTATATTCAACTGGGCTGCAGCACAATGTGAGACAAGGTGAAAGCTTAGTTTGTCTTGTTAGAATGTTATAAATGTTTTTTGGCCATTTTACAAGAAGTGCAAACGACTATAAATGAGTTCTGAATGAGATTTTATTATAATTATTTTTTGTTATTTAAAGCAGTGAGTAATGGTCATTATTAGAATTGGATCTAGTGTTTTTCACACGCATAATGGGTGCGATGTTGGTCTTAATTTTCATTTAAATCATCTTAAAAAGGTCTTTAAAAAGTCTTAAATTTGGGGTAGCCTGTTTTGTCAATTTGCACTGTTAATACCCATGTCCCCTCTGAAAACTGCAGCATTTACACTGTCGCTGCTAAACTCTTTAGTCCCAAGTCTGTTTCACTGTTATGTATCTGTCTGTTATGTTGGTCTCTGTACCCCTGGGTTTTGCACAAGTTTTATTGTAGAGTAGTTTGTGTATTAGCTAGTAGTTTTATTAATTTTTGTGTGCACTTTGAAGGAGCAGCTTCTCATGTCATTATACTGTTTAAAATAACAAGGCTTTTTATTCTACTTTAGTCAAACCTGGAGATACCCTTTAAGAATCAACTTCTTTTTCACTGTACATTTGTTTTATTTAAAGTGATAAAACCTGAATTATCAAGCACAGAATCGGTCTTATCCTCTGCCATCTTTGTGTGATTGTGCAGATGTTTGCCAACCCATTGTTCTTTTATTACATTAGCTTAAGTCGCCTGCAGAAAAACTGAGTGATGATTAGACTAACACTATGAGAGACACCTTTGGGTGCTGTCACACTCGACTCCTGTGAAACTCACCCACAATGCATCTGGACTGCTGTATTAATTTACAATACATTTTCCTTGCAGCATATCGACTTAAAGGTTCTATATTGCACGAAATGGGATCTTGTGAGCTTTAAATCAGGCTTTAATGTTGTTTCCTCCTCCAAAACATTGTTGTGTTTTGTTTCATTCAAACATGTTTGTACCGTATTTTTCAGACTATAAATTGCACCAACCAAAAAAATGCGTAATGTAGAAGAAAAAAACATATATAAGTCGCACCGGACTATATGTTGCACTTTTTTGAGGAAATTTATTTTATAAAATCAGAGACCAAGAACAGACATTTAATCTTGAAAGGTGAGTTATAGAAATACCAATAGAACAAAGAACAACAGGCTGAACATGTGTCTGGTGTGTTCACGTCACATATGAACAGTTATTCAGAAAACTAGAGCAAAAACAACATAACAGAATAAGCTTACCGAACTCTCCATCTCACTCCAAATCAATAAATCCACTGAATTCTTCATCCTTGGTGTCACTTCTGAGTAACTCCGCCAACTCCAGCTAAATCCAGCTTTCAGCCGCGATGAGCTTGTGTTTTCTTCACTGCAGTTCGAGTTTCCTCCACTTTTCTCCATCAAACACAAGTTTCTCGTTCACTCCAAACTTTCTTTCGGCTACTCGGTTGGTCCTCGCTACCACCGCTCTTCACATGTTTCCGGTTCTCCACTCAGTATATACCGTAAGTAATAATGTATTTGCGCACATTGGTTTACGAAACGAAACTTAAAGCCGCATGGCTCATTTGCATATAGTGAAAAAAAACATCTGGTGCTGATGCAGTGAACTTCTGTCACACTAAAGGACAAGATTCAGTGGATTATTCACTGCGTGGACAAAAAAAAGTTGCCATCTGGATTTAACTAAGAAAATAGGTCTGAGGTGCTGCAGTTGGTGAAGGAAGTGACAGCGGTGCAGGAGGAATATTATAATAGGCTAGCAGATGCTGGTACACAAGCCTAGAGCGCTCTCTTGTGGCTGTCAGTGTGAAAATAACCAACAGGTGAAATTATATCTTGCTGGTCGAAACGCATTTGCGTCCTTCGATGTGATAAAGGACTTTTAATATATTCTGTCGGTTCCTCGGGTTTGTACCTTGCCCATATTTACGTTTAGATGTGAACTGAAATATTTCATATATAAGTCGCACTTGAGTATAAGTCACCCAAACCATGAAAAAAAGTGCGACTTACAGTCCGAAAAATATGGTAATCCTTTATTATTAGTTTGTCTACATCTCCATACATCAGAAAGCTCTGTTCCACCTTGTGATGTCATGCAGCTGTAGTTTTCAAGTTAACAGCTGCTTTTATGTACACTGCCCTACAAAGGCAAAAGACCTGAACTTGCCAGAGTGTGAAACTGAGAAAAATGACTTCAAAGTTTCTGTTTTGTCCAGACAAAAGTATAATAGGTAGGGCCCAAAATTTGACAACTATGCGAAAAATAGCTCAAAATTGATCTTTGACCCTTATTTAACAGTTTGTATCTGTGACAGAGCATGTCAACAAAAGTCCCCTTTCTCCTTTTCCCAAAAGAAACAAAATCTCTGTACATGTATTACAAGAATCATCAAGTCTGAACAAAGAAAAAGCTTGGTAATAATAACGGGGAAAAAAAGAGAAGTAAAAAATAAGGTAAATTAATAAATATTAGTAAATAAAAATAGATGGTTTCATCAGGTCAGACTTAGGTAAGATCTGATCTAAACGGTACAACAAACACTCTCCAAGTTTTCCAATAGTTTTCCATTTGTCAAAATCAAGTCACATATAAAATGTTACTTTTGCCATTACATAAATAGTACAGACAACATCCATCCAATCCTCAAGGCAAGGAACTTTATCACTAAGCCATCTTCGGTAATACACTTCTTTCCAGCAGTCAGTAGTATAGACATTAACAAATTTTTGACCAAACATGTCACTGCCTTCTGCCTTTGCAGGGCAGCATATTTCAGTAGAGATTGGCTTTTCCAAATGATCCAAGTGATTCTAGTGTGGTGTATTGAGTTTAAAAACACAGTGGAGGGTGTTTTCTGTTTGTGAGCCTCAGCCTAAACATTCAGGGTTTGTGTGTTAAACATGTGAATGAAACAAAACAAAACTCCAATTCTGTTTTTGATGAGGATACAACATTAGAACATGACTTAAAGCTCCCATGAATCCATTTTGTGCAGTATAGGACCTTTAAACTGCACTTCCCCACCAGCTCTGAGCAGTTGTTGTTGAATCGTCTCCCTTGGCTCCCTCCTTTTAACTTGTGCTCAAATAAAATGTTCCACTGAATGTAATGTATTGTAAATGTTTGGGGGGCTTTGTTGTGATGTGGGGACTTGTCATCAGCGCTCTGTGGTTTTGAAGAAAAGTGCTTTTGAAGGGAACGCATTGGCCCCGGCAGCAGAAGCACGACACATGCAGAATACTGAAAAGCCACACGCCACAGACAACACTGTCACTGTCTCTCACATACATACATACGTACATATATACATGCGTACATACGTATGTACATATATACATGCTTACATACAGTACATACACACATACATACATACATATATACATACACGCATACATACATACACACATACATACATACATACATACATACGTACATATATACATGCGTACATACGTATGTACATATATACATGCTTACATACATACACACATACATACATACATACATATATACATACACGCATACATACATACACACATACGTACATACACACATACACACATACATACATACGTACATACATACATACACACATACGTACATACATACATACATACATACACACATACGTACATACGTACATACATTCAGACATACATACAAACATACGTACATACATACATACATACATACATACACACATACGTACATACATTCAGACATACATACAAACATACGTACATACATACATACATACATACACACATACGTACATACATTCAGACATACATACATACAGACATACACACATACATACATACACACATACATACATACACACATACGTACATACATACATACACACATACATACGTACATACATTCAGACATACATACAAACATACGTACATACATACATACATACATACACACATACGTACATACATAAAGACATACATACAGACATACACATACATACAGACATACATACATACACACATACATACATACACACATACGTACATACATTCAGACATACATACATACAGACATACACACATACATACATACACACATACATACATACACACATACGTACATACATACATAAAGACATACATACAGACATACATACAGACATACACATACATACAGACATACATACAGACATACACATACATACAGACATACACATACATACATACATACATACATATATACATGCACACACACATACACATACATGCACACACACATACACATACATGCACATACACATACACATACATGCACACACACATACACATACATGCACATACACATACACATACATGCACATACAGCTAATTTGCACAGACAGAAGAGGATTATACTGAACAATGACATTCTGTATTAAATTCTGCTATGAACTATTAAACTAAACGTACAATGGGACAAATTTACTAATGACAAATGAATAATTGGTACAGTGGTACAAAATAATTGAATTGAATTAAAGAAAATGTCACTACTACTACTACTACTACTACTACTACTACTACTACTACTACTACTACTACTGTCACATTCACAGGACAGAAATGAACCTTTCCTGAAGCTTTAGAATGATCTTGAGCTGTGTCAGAACAAGTATAAGAACACAGAGACTAGTATACGAACACAGACCACAGTCTAAAGAAAGTGTTTTATATGTGTTTTTTATTATCTTCTTTGTATCAGAATCATTATTGAGTGTCGAGTTTATTCCTTTCAATTTCAAAAACGAGTCTGAAATCTTCACTTCTACGCCTTCAAATCATAATTCATTCTTTTATTGGGTTGTTAGCACCGAGACCTGCGCGTTAACACCAAAATCCCAAAACAACACACAACTCCAGGTACAATTTATGCAGAAAACGTTTTTGAACATCTGTTAAAATAGGTTCTTCTCACAGTTTATAACGTAGTCTGTCTGAACCCAAGTACGTACTCACTGCAAAAAACTAAATCTAGTCAAGCTAAAATGACTTGGTTTAAGAAATTTCACTTGACAAGTAAAATTATCTGCCAGTGGATTAAGAGTTTTGGACTCAAAATATGAAAATACATCTTGCTACAAAATAAGAAAAACAACACTTAAAATAAGAAACAAAAAACATATGTTGCGTGACAAGAAGAAAACAACACTGATGAATCTACTCAAATAAAGTAAAATGTTATTAATTTAAGCCATTTTAACTTATCTAGATATTGTTTTTGTGTCCCTGGGCAAGACGCTCCTTTCACAGTATTCACAAATACATCCATTTTTGACAATATATTTCAAATAAATGAATTAACTCAAGTCAACAAGTGGCAAAATCCTCCCGGCTAGCTCGCCACATTTGTCTCAGATTGCATTCGGACGGACATGTGGCGTAGCAAAAATATATATTACCTTTCAAGCAATAATCTGCACGCTTTCAGACCAACATAAAGACGTGTTGCTGTGAAAACATCGGCGGGAAAACTGAAAGATGTACATAAACGAAAGTGTCTGGGGAGATTTATGCTAAACAGGCCCATTGAAAGGACCTTTTTAAAGCTGCTGTCACAGATCTATTTCACACTGTGCAGTAAGAGCCCTCGGAATAATATGCTAAACTGGTCAACAGCATGTCCCATCACTCAGTGTCAGTTTGACTTGCTTACATTGATATAAAGGCAAAAGAGCAGTATGGCTAGGCATGAGCAGAGAAAATTATGTATATGCTCGTATATATTCAGTGAAATGTAGCTAAGTCCTGGTTTTTTATGGTCTAGTCCTGGTATGACTCTGGGTTTAGTCCAAATTTTGAGATGGTAAATCTGAATGGAGATTAAAGGACCCAGATTAATCTACGTTCCTACCCTCACCTATGGTCATGAGCTCTGGGTAATGACCGAAAGGACAAGATCGCGGATACAAGCGGCCGAAATGAGTTTCCTCCGCAGAGTGGCCGGGCGCTCCCTTAGAGATAGGGTGAGGAGCTCGGTCACACGGGAGGAGCTCGGAGTAGAGTCGCTGCTCCTCCACGTTGAGAGGAGCCAGTTGAGGTGGCTCGGGCATCTGGTCCGGATGCCTCCTGGACGCCTCCCTCGGGAGGTGTTCCAGGCATGTCCCACCGGTAGGAGGCCCCGGGGAAGACCCAGGACACGCTGGAGGGACTATGTCGCTCGGCTGGCCTGGGAATGCCTCGGGGTCCGTCCGGAGGAGCTGGAGGAAGTGGCTGGGGAGAAGGAAGCTTGGGAGCCCCTGCTTAGACTGCTGCCCCCGCGACCCGGCCCCGGATAAGCGGAAGAAGATGGATGGATGGATTAATCTATTTTCTGATTTATGCTCTGTAAAGCGTCTTTGAGTGTCCTGAAAAGCACTATTTAAAACTGATGCATTATTATTATTATTATTATTATTATTATTATTATTATTATTATTATTATTGTTATTGTTATTGTTATTGTTATTATTATTATTATTATTATTATTATCATTATTATTATTATTATTATTACTACTATGTTATAATGTTGTTACCTCGTCATCAAAAACATACTGTGCCTGGAGTTGTGTTTTGTTTCATTCACACAAAGTTAACACACAAACCATGCATATACAGGCTGAGCTCACAGAAAACACCATTCCACCTTGTGATGTCATGTAGTAATACAGGAAGTGCTCCACTGTGTTTTTAAACGACATACACCTTCACTAGAATCATTTGGGTCATTTCAGCCCTAGAATTGCCCATTTCCATTGTAGGGATGGGCCTGATTAGTCGATTAATCGATAATTAATCATTAAGAATTTCGTCGATCACGTTCATTTTAATCGACAAACCGAATGTAGGCGTCTGTGCGTAACGTAGCGTCAGGAGTCGAGGCTGCGTCTCACAACACAAACACTGGAGTTGGGGCCCCACAGTCCCACGTCTCGGCTCTGGCTCTTTAGAGATCACTATATCCCTCAGAGTGCGTTTACCTGCACATCCGTATCCCAGGTATGTTCGGTATGTTTAAGCAGCATCTCCAACGCAACTTACGCACAGAACAGACTCAGCAGCCTCATCACATCCTCTGTCACAGAAAGAACACTCATATTTGTGTCCTTTAGTCCGACAGAAGCTGAACCACATCATCACATGAGGAAAGAGCTGCTTTTTTCACTGCTTACAGTTTATGCAAATGAGCCATGCGGTTTTAAGTTTTGTTTCTAAGACGTAAACAAATGTGTCAAAGCTGCATTAAACACATTCTAATCTCACACAGGCTGATGTGGCTCTACAGTGGTGATGGTTTATATGTTGTAAAGTTGAGTTTATTTATGCAGATTAGTAATAGTAATAATTATGATGATAATTTTAATATAAAAATGTTAATGATTAATTGAAAATCGATCGCTGATTCTCGCAACAATCAATTAAGAAAATTTTATCGAATGCGCATCCCTACTCCATTGTACAAAAGATAAAAGGTATCTGTTAACTCTATGACATCTGAGATCTGACATCTGAGAGCGTTTTGAGCTTTGGAAGTGGAGACAGAGAATAAAAGGATACTCAAACGTGTGAATGAAACAAAACACAACTCCAGGTATGTTTTCAATAATAATAATAATAATAATACATAACAGTTGTATAGCGTTTTCAAGATGCTCAAAGACGCTTTACATGAAAAGACAAAGGCAAACAAAAGAAATGAGATCGTTAATGAAAGGAGGTTTTGAATTGATGGGTTTTCAGGGATTTTTGAAACATGGGGAGGGTGGAGGAGTCTCTGATTTGTTTGGGCAGAGAGTTCGAGCAGCGGAGAAGGCCCCGGCCCCCCAAGTCTTGTGTTTAGTCCTGGAGGGGAGACAGGAGGTTGGCGTCAGCTGATCGGAGGGCACGGGTGGGGGTGTGGTGGTGGAGGAGCTCGGAAAGGCAGGTGGGAGCCAGTGGAGATTAGGGATGTTAACCGGTAACTGTTTGATCATTAAACATTTTTGGACCGTGGGTTAAATTGAACCCCACGTAATCATGCTTGAGAATGGCGCGGTTCTACAGTCCGAGTGTGAGTGCGCCCTAAATTATCATAAACACTCGCCTAAACGCACATTTTCTGTCTGTATCCTAACGCTAATGGAACTCTGATTAATTGTGTGTTTGAGTCTGGATTCGCGTGGATAATCATACTAAAATCTTGGGTTGTTAGCGTTTACTTACCAATAAAATGATGTCCTGATACTGCAATTTATGTATGTCATTTTGGATCTATGTTGAATGTTAAAGAATTCATATTGCGCCTTTTTCTGATCGATGTAATAATGTTGTTTTCTCAGTACAAACATTCCTGGGGTTGTGTTTTTGTTTCATTCACATATTTACCGTATTTACCCATGTCAAATGTACCTTGTGTGACAAAGTGTTAAAATACAGTAGTAGCACATCATTGATGATGTATCGCCTCCAAATGTGACACCCTGAAGCCTCCTCTACAGGTGGGAAAAGCCAACCTACTGTGCTAACTATGCTAACCGTACTAACTCTGCACTGCCAAGTTCTTTCTCTGTTTTTATATTTATCTTTACTGCGCTTTAGTGCTGCTACGAGCAAGTTGTTTGAGTTGCCACAGAAGTGCTTTTGTTGTGTAGGCGACTGTTGGATGTTTTGTTTTTATTCTGCACGATTTTGTGCGTATTGTGACTAAAGTTATGACTGCTGGGTTAAACTGATCCTCTTGTGCGTGTCCGTGTATAAATGCTTCATGTGGCGTTGACAGGCTTGTGTTCTGCAGTCTATAAGTGTTTTCTGAAATGAGCCACGGTGATGTTTCAGATGAGCTTCTAACACTTGACTAACACCTTTATCTTCAGCGCTGTCACGTGCGAGAGGTGAAAAGGCTGTTATTTCAAATAGAGATTAGATTTAGAATAGATTTTAGACTGAACGGTGAATCGATTTTTACCGGTTAACGAGGCTTGGTGATCGGTCATGATGTTTTTTATTTTTTGCCATCCCTAGTGGAGATCTCTGAGGACAGGAGCACCAGAGTTTTGAATATACTGGAGTCTACTGAGGAGTTTGTTGGGCGATAGTCGAGGTGAGAGGTGATAAAGGCGTGGATGAGGGTTTCAGCAGACTAAGGGAAGAGGGATGGGTGAACGCGAGCGATGTTTCGGAGGTAATAGAAGGCAGTTTTGAGGAAGTAACAACATTATAACATGGTTTAAAGCTCACAAGAGTCAATTTTGCGTAATATAAGACCTTTAAGTATGACGGAATATGCGCTAATGAAATGAAACAAAACAGGAACTAACAATATAACATGCCCTTTGAAAAGAAAGTACATTTAACAATATGAGCCCTGTATATATGAGCCCTGCTTGGTTCAAGGAGAGGAATCTATAGTCGGGGTTATCCAAAAAGTGCAGATTTCACTTTGTGGCAGTCTCTCCCCGTGGATGTGAATGTTGCTTGCGTTGCTGCTTGGAAACCCTTAGCGCATTAGCTGCTCCTGTACAGTGACTGCTCTGCAACAATGGCCCTGGTGTAAGTGAAAATGAAACCACTGAGGCTTGGGATTCACAGTATTGAAACCTACAGCTCTGCAACATTCAGATACAGGAGCAGGATGTGAGCAGCCGGCGCGGTGAACACATCTCCTACTGTCTGTATTCTCACGCTAATGGAACTATGATTAATTTGTGTATTTGAGGCTGGATTTGCCTGGAAAATCAGACTAAAATCTTTGTGTTCTTTTGAGAAATCCTGGGAAAAAGGACATAATGTACTTTGTGTTAAGTTAAGGATTGCAAGTGGTTGTAAATTTGCACATAGCTTAGAAAAAGGTTGTTGGCGTTTTACTTTACTTTAAAATTATGTTCTAATAATACAATTTATGTGCCATTTTGGAACAATGTTGGATGTTTAAGGTCCCATATTTAACTTTTTTCTGATCTATGTGATAATGTTGTTTCCTCTTTACAAACCTACATGGTATTTTTGTTTCATTCACACACACATATTTACCGTATTTTCTGGACTAGAGCACTTTGCATACAAAAAATGCAACACCAAGCACCAGTCAGTCGCGCCCGCCAAAAAATGCACAATGAAGAAGAAAAAAAACATATAAGTCGCATTTTTGGGGGGAAATGTATTTGATAGAATCAGAGCCCAGGAACAGACATTTTATCTTGAAAGTCAAGTTATAGTAATAACAACAGAACAGGGAACAACAGGCTGAACATGTGTCTGGTGTGTTCATGTCCCATATGATCAGTTACTCAGAAAACTAGAGCAGAAACAACAGAACAACTTTACCGAACTCTCCATCTCACTCCAAATCACTAAATCCATTCAATTCTTCATCTTCTGTGTCACTTCTGAGCAACTCCAGCTAAATCCAGCTTTTAGCCTGTGATTCGCTCTTTTGTTTTCTTCATTGCAGTTCGAGTTTCCTCCGCTTTTCTCCAGTCAAACACAAGTTTCTCGTTCACTCCAAACTTCCTTTCTGCTGCTCGATTACCGTTTTCAGATGCATATTTCACGACTTGCAGCAGGACGGCGGCGAGAAGTAGAGCGAGAAGTGACAGTCGTACAGGAGGAAGAGCCTGAGGTGTAGCAGATACTGGCACACAAGCCTAGAGCGCCCTCTCGTGGCCTCGTGTGAAAATAACAAACATGTGATATTATAGATTTTATATGCAAGTCGCACTTGAGTATAAGTCGCAGGAACCACCCAAATTATGAAAAAAAGTGTGAGTTATAGTCCTAAAAATACGGTAGGTCTCTCAAACTGAAACCTTAATACAGTCGCTCCACTGTGTTTTTAAGCTCCACACACCTTCACTAGAATCATTTGGATAGTTTCAGCCCTGGAATTGCCAGTGCGTCCGAAACAAAAGGTAAAATGTATCTGTTAACTTGAAACCTATAACATCATAAGGTGGAGCTGAGCATTTTGAGCTTTGGAGATTTAGACAGACTAATAATAAAAGATCTACTCAATCTACCCAAACATGTGTGAATGAAACAAAACCCAACTCCTGTATATTTCAACTCCATTTTGTGTTAAATAGAAATGATTCAAAGGCTACTGTATATGTTCAGGAAATTAGCAATGAAAGCCATTTTTATTTGTTGTAAACTTTGTGATTATTCATTTTTAACACATCACTCAGCCCTAGTATTGCAGCTAATTTGAGCCCTGCTGTGATCATAATGAATCCAGGGAAGCTGTACGCTAAACACAAACATGCAGAAAACCCCCGGAGAGATGCTACATAGTCTATGGATCATTTAGACACACAGAAACCATGAATAAAATATAGATCAAAATATACTGTGGACGTGATAATTATTTAGCACCAGAGAAGTAAAAGTTTCAGTGTTTTCATCTGCACTTTTTAATGGTGAGTGGGAGGAAAATAACAAGAAGAATATGATGGGTCAGTGTGTTTTCGAGATTGTCTTTGCCGTTGAAATCTCGACAATGTGCAAATGAGATATGTACAATAAAAATAAAGCTTTCAGAAAACTTAAAAGGTACTTTGTGTAACTTTTCTGGCGAAGGGTTCATCAAATGCTTCATGGAGATGTTATTGCTTTGTCTGGAATATTTCACAGTCTAATATTAAACCTTTCTATCTTCACGGAGACCGAACAAGGCCGAGTTACAGGTCAGATCTGTGGAGAGGCGACCCCGCTCACATAACTAAGACCAAGTTGAGCCAATACATGACTTAACCATGCACAGAGGTAGAAAAGCTTTGGCATTTCCTGTAGTTCAACTTAAAATAATGTAATAATAACCACAAGATACCTCCACTTGTCTTGGTTTTGGTTTGAGCCCAGTTTAGTTCTAAAGAAGACTTGGTTTGGTCCTCTTCTAGTCCTGGTTCAGTTCTGGGATTAGTCCCAAATTTTAATGGATTGACATGGATTAGACTATTTTCAGATCTGTTCTAATGTTGTTTCCTCATCAAAAACATACCTGGAGTTGTGTTTTGTTTCGTTCACACATGTTTAACACAAAACTTGCATATTTAGACAGTGTGTGGTAATACAGGAAGTGCTCCACTGTGTTCTTAAACTCCACACACCTTCACTAAAATCATTTGAATAGTTTCAGCCCTGAAATTACTCGTCTCTAAATCAGACCTGGGCATTGTCCAGCTCTCAGGCCACATACGGCACTTTGGTTGACTCTGACTGGCCTGTTTCAGATCATTTGGAATTACAAAATAAACATATTTTATAATTTTACCACATTCATGGACTAAAACCACATTGCTTTTATTTTAAAGATGTTTTTTATGACATTTTTTGTAAGGCAGCCTCACTTTTTCATTGCTTAGTCATAATATAAACTCTTACCAGCACGTGAAAACAATGCTATTTACTGCTTTTTAAAAAATAATACAATTAATATTATGCAGAATTGAGTTAAGCATTTTGGCCTGGTGCTCCACAGTATTTTCTGTTTCCCATGTGGCCTCATTGGAAAGGTAATTGCCCATCCCTGCTCTAAACAAAAGGTAAAAGGAGCTGTTAACTTGAGAATGACCACTTCTCAGAATGAAACAAAACACAACTGCGGGTTTGTTTTTGATGAGATAACAACATTATAACAAACCTTAAAGCTCACAAAAGTCAATTTTACGCGTTATATAAAGATTTCCGTCTCTTGACATTGTGGATAATAGACACAGAACCAGGGGGTGACTTTGGGATTACGGGCCCTGTTTGAGAGCGTCCCGTGGGAATAATGCATGAGACGCGTCAGGGGTGTCTATAAATACCCCTCATGTTTGTGACAGGGCGAGGGCTGTGGGGCTGATGGATGAGCGCTGTGCCTCAGACTGTAGGACACGAGTACGGTTACAGCAGCGCATGTGACTGGGGCTGTCAAAACAAATCAATACTCAGATACTATAACTAGTATCGAAACTAGATACTCATTTGAGACGTGCTATGGAAATCTTTACATCAATAACCTTTTAGCTAGTTTTGGATGTTCCTATACGAGGTCAAGATCTCACTGTCTAGTTCCTAGTTTCTTAAGTGTGTGTTTTGGCCTATTTTTCTGAAAATGCCTGACTAAAGGTCGCTACACACTACAGGATTTTTTGGTCTTAAACAATTTTAAACATGCGACAAAATGCACAAACCACAGACATGAGGAGAACCTTATGAGACTAAAAATCTCCGATCGCAAAGACTGCAGAGGGATCTGTCTGCAGACCACAGTATATACAGCTGTGAGCGCGATCATGTCAGCTGTTTCCTGTCTACAGTAAAACGAGTCACTTTGAGACTCTCAAGTGTTCAAAAGATCAGAGTTTTGCACTTCTAGTTTAGACACAAGTCAAAACTGTGTTATTATTATTTGTGAAATGTGGTGCAATACTTCAGATACAGGATTTTTAAAGCATAAAAGAGGCGATAAAGTCCACAGGAAGTAGAGTCAGTATTGCTAATCTGATGCTTCACCGCAAACTGTCTGCATAAACCATAGACCATATATATAAGTGGACTAAGCTAACCCGTTAGCCACCGCGTGCCAAAGAGGAAGTGCTCCAGGAGGCTCTTCCGGCTCCTTCTCTCCCTTTTTCCCATTGACTCACATTGAGATCTTATCGCTCCTCTCTCTGTACCTGCTGCTGTGGCCTCGTCATTTTGGTCTTAAAATGTTTGTATGAACCCGCGACACATGATCCTGATTTTTTTTTTGCTATTTTGTTCGTCAAAAAAATCCTATTCATAACATAGAGCCTGGCTCCAGATTTGCCCCTGTAGCCGTTAGCATCGCGAGCCTCATTTGAGCGGCACTAAACTCTATGGGTGACGTCACACTCACTTAGTCCACTCATATATACGGTCTGTGGCGTAAACAAACACACGTGAGGAAACACTGTCTTTTTACTTTTAAAGAACACCTCAAACTGGATTAATAGTGCAGTTTTGTGGACTGGAGTCATTATTTGTGGAGGACAATTTCTATGGATAATGTCTGAGACGCTGCACTTTAAATGTACCACTTTACATTAGGTGAGTAATAAAGTCTTTATTTTCGCTACATCCAGAGTTTGTTTGTTGCGTCTCTGTGTCTGTCGCTCCTCTGCCCCTGACGCTCTGTTTTATCGGCTGTTTCCTTAACGTTGTTGATGTTTGGTGGTTCTGATCTGACACCGACACCACACACGAGGAGCAGCGGCTTCAGAATCGCACACGGAGACAAAAGGTCGGGTCACGCCTCCCTGAACTTGGGAAGAATCGAAATCGAAGCCAAAATCGGGCAAATTCTCCTGTAGTGTGTGGCGGCCTTTAGAAGACTCTCGGGTCAAAATAAATGTGTTTCTGAACCTTTTGGAGCACAGACAAACAGCTGGACTCTCTGTGAAGCTCTGGCTCTGTAGTTTTGGCCTCTGCTGTTTTCTCATTGTAATCTGCTCTAATTTTAATTGGGAACGAGCTCTACACAAAGCAAAGTTAGATTTCAACTTCTGCCTAATATTTTGGGGTAAATATAAGAATAGGTTTGGCATGTGTCCCTGGGGATGGCCCGAGACGCACCAGACTGAGCTGCTGTTTGGTATTTACAGTTCCCATGTCAGAGCTGAAACATATCACTTATTAAACATGAGATTTGGAGACTTTTAATTAGGCAAAAAAGTCCAGGCGGAATTCATTTAAAATTTCTATTCTTTTTTTTTTTCATTTTTGGGGTTATTTTTTAAACTTTTGGTCTGAAAATAAGTGGATTACAGATTTCCATTAATGTTTTACATGTCCATGAGATTCAGAGTTTCCTTTTATCAGAAGCTGAAAAAATAGAAATTAATTGAAAAAATAAAATAAAATACAAGGGCCCTCAGAACATGAACAGAATTTATCTGTTTTTACCTTAATCTTCGCCATTATTCTGTGTGATAGAGGCTCATGGCCTTGTGCTCCTTATGCCAGTGTAAAATGCTTTTTATTCTTTGTTATTTGTAACCCGCCTGAGTATAAATGCTGTGTCCTCACTGCATCATCTCAGCCAAGGTTTATTATCTCCGCAGTTATAAATAAATTCACCATGGAAGATTACAACTCTCGATTTGTTTAGTTAAGTGTTTATGTAGAAATTTAAGCACATATTGATATTGAATACATTACATAGATAGGACTAAATTAAATAAATTAGATAATAGTTATGAATAGATTTGCTGTATATTAGAACTAGTATAAGACCACTTGGCAATAGGGCTGCGAGATTATTCATAATTGAACTGAAATCGCAACCGCACTGAACCGTAATTTCCTCCACAAACAACAAAAGAATCACTAACGAAGCTAAGTTATTCTTTAGCCCTATAGCTTCCATCTCTACAAACACTGAAATGTGATTCTTGTATTAGTCAGTTTATATTTCAGCCTTTTGTCTTCTTCTGGATGTGATTAAAATGCAAACTTTGAAGCAAATCATATTATTAAAGCTACGTTCTTATATCGTTCAGTCCTACATGGCAAAATTAAAGAAACTCTTATTGTTTTGTGTTGAAAATGACTCTATTGTAGGCTGAGGTATCTACAATATCACCATCCCTTTTTTGCATTTACACTGCACATATTTCAGATGTAATTTAACAGTTTAATATATACCCATTCTTGTTCCTGCACATAAAGTAACTCCATAACACCTTTTTAGCACAGTGTAGGATTGTCCAATTGGCATTTCTTAGTCATCTGCTTGAGTTTACGGGCAGAACTCAGTCAGTTATTACAAAAGTGTATTGTTTATGTCATATTCTAAACGCAACACTTGGTACTTCAGTACACACTGCCGCCTTCTTCTTCTTGCCAGCAGATGCAGCGCCCTCTGCTGGTGTATTGTCGACACATTTCTTAACCCTCGAAGACCTACGTTATCGTATTCGATAACGAGGAATATGTTTTATATAACCGCGCATAACTTTCGAACCGTAAACCGTGTGCAAAACGAGTGTCCAATAGGAACTTTCTTTTCAGCCAAACTCATGCGCTCCGTCCATTTTGATCGGCCAAAACTTTGCCAAAGAGTGAAGTGAGTCAAGATGGTCGACTCCTCTCAGCTGTGTTTGCTTTTAGCGAGTGAAAAAGTCGCTCTAAGTGGAGTTAATTCTCACATAAGCGGCAAATTACGCATCTTGGTGTGCGTAATTGCACATCCCTTATTATTTTTATTTGAAAGGTTTATTTCACTCAAAATGAACAAATACAAATGTAATAAACGCCATGTAAATGCATTACAAGTGCTGTAGCTCTGGCCCTGGACCTGACAGGAGCTGTTTCCATGACTCGCACCAGAAAAGTAATGGAGCGATTACACTTTTTTTTTGTTTTTAGGGCAATAAGGAGATTTTAAATTTATTTACAGACTTGATATTTTGCATTTTTGTAGCTAAGGCCCTAACTTAAGCATTTTTATGTCCAAAAAGTTGTTTATACATGTTTGCTATGTGTTTTATATAAAAGAGTGGGAATTTTATTTTCTGTTTTTTTTTTTTTTTCATCTCTATTTCTGGTGCTATAGCTTTTATTACAGTCACATGACACAACTACAGCAGCAGATTGTAAATAACAGGCTGTACTGAACAAAAGGATGTAGAACACTTCATTTTAGGGTGAAAGGGGCAGTTTTAAAAGCAAAATTAAGAAAAAAATCCAGACGAGGACAAATGTACTAAAATTGCCCTTAGGTGTTCAGGGGTTAACAAGTCCGGGCTGGTGCTACATTCTTCTAGCACAGGGGTCGGCAACCTGCGGCTTTTTCATCCTTCTGTTGTGGCTCCTGTGACTTTGGAAAATAAATAATGAGTATTTAATTACATTGTATTTTTATTTTGGTTAGTTCATTTTTAAATGTAATTCTAAATTTGTAGATAATGGTCTTGTAACATTCAAATAAAATGCCTTTAGAGCCAAAGGATGGAAAACGCGGAATCGTCAACGTGAAGTGGAACAAAAATCAACCTGAATTCTTTAATATATTTATAATATTTGAGTAAAAACGCCACTTAAAACTGATAATCGATGTGTAGAAAACATCTTTTTCTGGTTTTGGTATATGTACATCAGAGTACGCTGCGTGGACCGCGCTTCCTCCTGTGCCCCTTTAAACCACAACTAAAACCAGGACTAAGCCAGGTCTAAAGCAGATCTAAACCAGGTGTAAACCAGATCTAAAACCAGGACTAAAAGGAGAAACGAAACTTAAGACCGCATGGCTTCTGTCAGACTAAAGGACACGACTCAGTGGATTATTTGTGTTGTATTTTCATAAATGCAACACACTATAGTCTTTTATACAGAGCAGACAGGTAAAAAAAAATCATATGCAGTGTGATCCTCATTTTAGGGTTTTGTGGCTCCGCGGGTGTTTTCTTTTCTGCGGGAGACGCTCCAAATGGCTCTTTGAGTATTTTGTATTAGTCCAAAGTTGCCCCTCACTTGCCTTATGAATTCAGAGCGTCTTAATCACCAACAACTAGCATGCTGTTGCGCACATGCTGATACTGGTGCAATAAAACGCTTGATAATTAGATGCCGACAGCACACAGCAGACTTATTTTGACCTCAAGAGCAGCTTATACAATATCACTGTACTGGGGAAAGACACATTTAGCTCAAATACGTGGGAAAAACGGGGACTTTTATTAAAGATGTATTGTGTAACTTTTCGGGTGGAGGGTCCGTCAGATGATTTTCTTCATGGAGATGTTATTGCTTTGTCTGGAAGGTTTCACAGTGTGGCATTAAACCTTTCTATCTTCTATCTCTCACAGTCCAAAAGTGTTTTTCTAGGTATTTTTGAGCCAAAAATCACCTGTAATTGAATAAATGTAAAGACAAATCTGTTTAATATCATATTGTGGAACATTTTAAGCAGATAAATGGCATATCCATAGAAATAAGAAGGTGACGTACTCCAAACCATATCATTTTTATGCATCATGCTAATAGATTTATGTACGTTTTTGTAGATATTCTTGAAACTGAATCACATTAACAGAACAAAATGAAGTCTATGCCAACATCACATTGATCTGAAGAAAATCTCATTTCTCACTGTGGGAACAAACTCTTCAAACTTCCTCCTCCACAAGCTTTGACAGCCTGTTATTACTCTATCTATTGTCTATATGCATTTCTATACGAGCTGTGACAGCATTTTCCCCATTAGGTTGATAGGGTGACTGCAACTTGGAAAGAAAAACACGCAGAATTATAAAGTTAGATCTTTTTGAACTTGTTGTGTACGCCTGTGCTTGTAGAATAATTATTGTTTCACACATAGACTGTATAAAGAAGTGGACTAAGGGAGTGTGACGTCACCCATAGCGTTCGGACGCAGTCAAAGTTCAAGCAAGTCGAATTTATTTACAGACAAATTATCAAAATGTAGAGGGGGTTAATACGATTATCTTAAACCCAAAATAACGAGGCTCACTGCAGCAGTTACAGAGAGAGGGGCGATAATTTTTCAATCTTAAATCAATCGGAGCCAGAGTCGATGAAGCCGGAAGAGCGCCCATGCTCACTTCCTATTCGGATCGCGGCGGCAAGAAGGTTAGTTATGTCCATTTATCCTCCTGAGACATGGCACATTCATGTGTGTCCTTTATAGTGGACATTGAGTTCATTAAATTGAGTAGGGCCCGACTGATACGGATTTTGTTGCGGCCGATATGATACCGATAGAGTGGGAGTTGAAGTTGACAATATAATCACCGATATATTTATGATGTAAAAATTCACTGTAAATCTTTAGTTGTTTATAAAACTTAGGTTTGGCTCTATTGGATTTTCAATTGGGTTTATTTAGACGACATTTATTGTTCTTCTGCCTCTTTACGTCATATTTAAACACAGTAGTTTGGCCTAATGGCATTTTTGTATGATATTCTCGCCAGTAAAGAAAGTGCTGTAAGTAAACTACCGCTATTAGCCTTTAGCGGTAAATGCGTGTGCGCCGCGGTAATTAATGATCTGCCAAATGCGGATTACTCACACTTCTATTCACAGTTCATTTTACACATCAGTGCGTGTCTAGTAACATATATACGGCCACTATAGTCACTTTACAGTCGCTAATAGAAGAGAAAACAGCCTGTTTATGTGTGCGAGCTACAGCAGCTAATCGCTAACCAATGAGAAAGAACCAAAACAAGCTTCAAAACCGACACATTTCAACACTCAGCCTCACACAGGCTCCTCTCAGATCACAAGTCTGCACTAAGAACTGTCCTTTTAATCCAGACTCAAACTGAGCATCTGTAAAAAGAAAATAATTTCAGTGTTGTGCACACATAGACCGTATATTAATGTGCGCACATGGATCTACGGCTGCGGCTGTAAACAAACGTACATGACGATGCGTTCAGGGGCGGATGGACACAGACAAATGACTCTTCAGATAAACACTGATGCGGCTCCACATATCAGGACATTTATCTGTCTGTAAATTGGATTTAAATGGGCAGAATATAGAGAGTCTGAGCTTTATAACGAGGAATATCAAGTCCATGTGGAATATCGGCCCATATCGGAAAGATTTTGGCCGATATGTTTCCAAGAGCCCATATCGGCTGATAATATCAACCAACCGATATATCGTCAGACCCTAGTTTTGAGATAGACTCTTAATGGGGGGACTAGGTACCTCAGTCTAAATGTGGCTGGGAGATTATAGGGTCCTTTCATGTCCAGGATAAAAAATGAACTTGATTTTAAAAAACACGATAAAAAAAAAAATCGCATTATGGATTGCATTAGTTGTGATTAACGTGTTAGCGCTGACAGCCCTAATAAAAACTTAACAACCATCAACCTAAAACTGTTGTTCAATCTTCCAACTTAGCTCCCAGGATCCGGGCCGAGATCTCACGAAACTAGACACGAATCGATACTGAGGTATGCTTAAAAATTCAGCAACTAAATTTCCAAATAAATAAAATTCCAACATCTTGTTTCAGAGTTAAAAAATTCAAAGTGAGAAAACAGTATTTGAAATTCAGAATCTAATGAAACAAATTATCTTCAGTACAAATGCAGAGAATATTTTTGTTCAGTCCCTTTGACGTCCAATTGGGCTATTAAATATTCAGCTGCCCAAAAGTTGTTTATTTTTTAACCTGTTTTTGTAATTCTCCTGGCTATTAAAGTATCCGTTTCTCTGTCCCACACGTATTCTGTTGTTTCTGAAACTATGTTGTATTTACTGAGACATTAACTAATTGTTCTGATTAATTGGATTTGGCGAAGGAAAGCATGTTGGCTGTCTGTGCTGGAGCTCTGCAGAGGATTCCCACTGCCAAGGAAATTATCAAAATAAAAACACAATTGTAGATTTGAACAAAATAACAATTCTCATCATGTAAAGTGCAGAGCAATTTGCCGAGGTGACAGGGGCGAGGTTGTGTGAAAACGGTGAAAAGCAATGCCCTGCGTAAACAAACAGACATAGCTTGGATCTACTTTTCTTTTTTATCTTTTCATCCGTTTGTTACAGATGCTTTGTGTTTGAATAGACGCTGCAATTTCCATGGCAACTGCCTCCGTATTGGTATTTATAGTTCTTTAGACGATTATCACAGCTTTACAAACAACAGACTTTCTTAATTTCTGGAGTTGGTCGCAAGTCAACAGGTGAATCTTATAGAAAATGGAAAAAAAATATATTACTTTATATTTTATTATAATTTAAATGCATAGTTCAGGTTTTTGGACATGAATCTGGACGTCTCCGTCAGCAGTGTCGCGCATCAACACCGACTTAACTCCCGACAGCGTCCGGTGAGACGAGTTCTTCCCCGATTTCACTGCTGATGAAAGTGTCCGACAAGTTGGCTGGGGTTATGAAAATAAAGTATTTTTCTTCTCAAAACAATATGTGTTCAAAAGAGTGACACATTTGCATCATAAAACCACTGTCCATGAAAAAGTCAGACCTCATAATTGCTTGGTACTATTTTCTCTCCGCTCATATCACTACGCGCTGCCGCCAGGTGAAGCCGCGCATGAATCCAACACTTTTTTCAGTAGTTCGGCAGTGTTTACGCTCAGATCAATGATCGCCGCGACACGAGAGAGCTAACGTGAGAGCTACAGCGATAAGTATATAAACTGGTATAATTTAGATAAGAATATATATAAAAATGGTGCGGACTTGTGATTCTCCAGGCTGTAACAACAAAAATCCAGCTTCAACTCTCACCACTTCTCTGTCCCTCCTCTCTCTCTCTGCTCGTTCTAACTCCATCTGGTGAATTTGGGCATCAGTATATTCGGGTTCATAAAGATCTCCCCTTGGCTCTGTGCTAAAGGCCATGTCTTCATCGTCGGTGTCGTAGTCACACATGTTGCCGTGAACTTTCCGAGCAGAAAACACAGTGAAACAGGCGCGGAGTGATATGACCGGACAGAAAATAGTACCAAGCGATTATGAGGTCTGACTTTTTCATGGTTCATGTTTTGTGACGCAAATGTATCACTCTTTTGAACACATATTGTTTTGAGGAGAAAAACGCTTTATTTTCATGACCCCAGCCAACTTGCCAGACACTTTCATCAGCACCGAAACCGGGGAAGAACTGGACTCACCGGACGCTGTCGGGAGGTAAGTCAGTGTTGATGCACGACGCTGCTGACGGGGAGGCCAGACAGATTCATGTTTAAAAACCCGAACTATCCCTTTAAGGGCAGACAGTGGCTCAGGGGTGAGAGCAGTGATCCCCCGACTCAAAGTTCAGCGGATCAATCCCGCTCGGACCGAGGTTTGTTATTGTGTCCTTAGGCAAGACACTATGACTATTATGAAAGTGCTGTGTGCAGGATTGTTGGTGGTTGGAGGGGCTGATGGTGCAGACAGCCACCCTCAGTCTAACCCAGGGCAGATGTGGCTACGAGAGGGTGTAAGGCTTTATTATTATTATTCATAAACAAGCAGCTAAAGGCACTTGGCTCTATAGAAAGAACAGGCATTTTCTACATATGTAAATAATATCCGTTTTGTTATTGTGCATCTAAACTGAATAGAATTGTGGCCATACCGGCTCGTCAAAGCCTGAACCCATCAGATCTCAGAAGCTAAGCAGGGCCGGGCCTGGTTAGTACTTGGATGGGAGACCACAAGGAATTCCAGGTGCCACAGTGGGGCGCCAGTTGCAAAAACTGTTGTTGTGTCCTTAGGCAAGACACTTCACCCACATTGCCTAGTATGAAAGTGGTGTGTGCGTGAGTGTTGGTGGTGGTCGGAGGGGCTGATGGCGCAGATTGGCAGCCTCGCTTCCGTCAGTTTGCCCCAGGGCAGCTGTAGCTACAATAGTAGTTTACCACCACCGGGTCTGGAGTGAATGAATAATGCTCTGTAAAGCGTCTTTGAGTGTCCTGAAAAGCGCTATATAAAACTGATGCATTATTATTATTATTATTA
The DNA here is from genome assembly GCA_034769755.1 of Odontamblyopus lacepedii. Lineage (NCBI taxonomy): Eukaryota > Metazoa > Chordata > Actinopteri > Gobiiformes > Gobiidae > Odontamblyopus > Odontamblyopus lacepedii. The sequence continues at coordinate 11,141,005 of CM068345.1, read as the reverse complement.
TTATTATTAATACACAATTTCTCCACAAATATATGAATCTTTGCGAATAAAACAGTACCACAAATGTTCTCCCGGCTGCAGTGGAAGAAAGTAGATTGAGTTCAGCTCCAGTGAGGATTATGTGCGTTATCGGTGAGCAGGTGACAGTCAGCGCCTCCTGCCCAGAGTCACTCACTCAGATGGAAAAACCGATAGAACAAGGTGAAGGGAACGTACCTGGACTCAGAAATAACACAGAAATGTGATTTAAAAACAAGGTTTGGTTTAATTTGGACCTTTGTGGAGACCATGGATAAAGTACAAACAACTTTATTTTTTAAAGCTCTTCTGATACAATTAGTGGTACTCAGAAATACTCATGGTTATCTAAGGTAAGGTTAAGTGCTGTAATGCACAAACACTTCAATTCTTTGGTGGAGTTTGAAGAGGTGGGCCAAAACACAGCACACACACACACACTCGCACGCACACACACACACACTCGCACGCACACACACTCGCACGCACACACACACACACTCGCACGCACACACACTCGCACACACACACACACACACACTTGCACAGTTTGTACTCAGAAATACCTGGTTTTAATCATCAGGGCAGTGCTGTGTGATGTCACGTAGTACCTGAAATTACACTTGCCAATGGGAGCAGTGCATTTGAGAAGCAGAAACATGCAGATATACCTAATATGCACTAAAATAAGTAATAAAAGGACAAAGAACAGTAGACGATACTATTGAAGATTGAAGATTACGCAAAATTAACTCTTGTGAGCTTAAATCATGTTATAATGTTGCTTCCTCATCAAAAACATACCTGGAGTTGCGCTTTTGTCTCAGTCACACATGGTTGAGTAATTAGTCTGTTTTTTTATCTGCAAAGCTCAAAATGCTCTGTTCCACCTTGTGATGTCATGTAGCGACAGTTTTAATGTTAACAGCTCCTTTTACCTTTAGTTCTGTAGAGACTGGCAATTCTTGAAATGATCCAAATGATTCTGGTGAAGGTGTACGGAGTTTAAAAACACAGTGGAGCACTTCAGGTATTACACAGCAAAAACTGGAGGGTTAAAATTTCAGGGTAAAAATGTTATTTTAACTGTTTGAAAGTTAAATGGGGGTTGGAGTTGGGGTTATTTCCCAGAGTTGATATGGTTCATTCAACTTCCCTTAGTGTTAATTAGGCACCTCCCATCCACCACTTCATGCTCCTGCAAGAGAAGACCAGTTTGAACCAGTTTTGTACATAATTTCGTCTCAAATTAATGAAAATAAAGTGTAAAAATAAAACACCTCTGTGTGTTGTTCAGCTACATCAGGATAACCCTACAAAGTGTTACCCATTTACTCTCAAAACGTTAATATAACTCTTAATTTTGGGGTTAAACAGAAGCTTTGGTCCAGCTTTACTTAATTAACATCTCAAAAAAAGTCAAATTAACTCTAGAACAGACTGGACTCATAAAAACCATGAGAAAATGTTAAAACTGATTCTGTGAGAGTCAATTTTAACACATCGCAAGGTCGAAATGAGAGAAGAACTCAGCCTAAATATGCAGGGTTTGCGCGTTAAACATGTGTAAATGAAACAAAACGTGACCCCAGGTATGTTTGCGACGAGGAAACGACATTATAACATCAGAAAATAGTGTAATATCGACCTGTGACTGTTCAGCACTTCCACTTACAGCACCACAATGTCTCTTTCTCTAAAAACAACCATTTAATCCAACCGCTGTCCGTCTCCCTTTCTTTAAACACAAAGGACCTGCGTCCATTAGGCTCATTTGCATACACAGCTGTAACCCCCTCTCGTTTCTCCCCCCTCTTTCCTCCACGTGCTTCCATCTTTAGTCCGGCCCCCCTCCTCTCGCTCTCCCCTTCCTTCTGCCCTCCCCTGTTTTTCCTGCGCGTTGGTACAGTCCATTTAAAAAGGCGCTTGTCGTCTCCTCAGTGCTGTGTCCTCTCCCAGTCAGCTGCTCGAGCACATTTCACTAGACCTGCTATCACCGGCTTTCCAACACACGCTGTCCACAAACTCACACTCCCACTTCTTCTTTCTCTTTGCCTTTTTGCCTCTTCCCTCCCACAACCGCGGATACCTCTTTACGGATTTACCACTTCGCGTTGATTAAGGAATATTATTATTTTTCTCTGACTTGGAAATGCCTAACTTGTCCGGAGCATGACGTTTCGCACGGATACTTTTCTCCTCTTTGTGCGTTTTAGGCCAAAATCGTGAAAATGATGGATGACAATAAGCAGCTGGCACAGAGGATAGATGGGGCCATCCAGTCGGCGAGCCAGGAGGTGACCAACCTGCGCTCCGAGCTCAGTGCCACCAGCCGCAGACTGGCCGAGCTGGGAGCTAATGACTCCACATGCAGCGGCAGCGGGAGTGGGAGCAGCACCGGGAACAGCACAGAGGGCAGCCAGCACAACCACAACGGTAAGAGAAACTACGGGGAAAGGCGCAGATATTCGGGCTTGGGAACACTTGTGCTGCAAAGTCAGAGTTTGGAGCGATGCGTGTTTTGCTGGTTTTTATCTAGGGTGACCAGATGTCCCTATTTACCCGGGACATTCCCAGTTTTGAGCCTCGCGTCCCCCTGTCCCAGTAGATTTATCCAAAACCAGTGATTTGTCCCAGTTTTATACAAGAAATGTCCCTATTTTGACCAATCTGATCCCTGCCAACAGTAAAGACATGCATTTGTTTAGGTAAAATACAAAAAAGCTGCTTAAAAATGGCCCAAAACCCAAAGAAAATGTGACTATACCGACTCACATTAGTGCCGAGTGTGTAACAATTTTATTATTACCGACCAGCCCAAACCAGAGATGTCCCATTTTTTTATTTTGACAATCTGGTCACCCTATTTTTATCCCTAGTTCATCTCTCAATTACATGGGATAACTGGAGTGAAAGGTTTTTGGTGATATGAGATTTCTTTGGTCACTTCTAGGCCTCATGTTGTTAAAGGTTTAAAAGTTTAAAGCAATATTTTATGTTTTTATCACTAGTTATCACATGGGGAATCTATAGTATGGTTTCTGTAATGGATTTTGGTGATATATATTTTTGGTCAGTTGTTAAAGGTGCAATATGGAACTTTTCTTGCTAGTAATAGCCATGTTTGTTAAAGTCAGAGTTGAAAACGCATATTTTACGAACTGGTGTATGGTTTTTATCACATGGGTAACTCGTAATAAAATTTTTTTTGGTGATATTAGATTTTTTTGGGTCAGTTTCAAGTTGTTAAAGGTGCACTCTGTCACTTTTCCTGACGGTAATAGCCATACTGTTCATTTCAAAATACAAAAATCCCAATCTCAAAGCTTCATTCGTTCAGTTCAAGTGATTAAATGGGATTGTACACATGTAGACTAGACTTTACGTTGTTAAAGGCTCATTATGTAACCTTTCCTGATGATAATAGCCGTTTTTCACTACCTCAAGGCTTCGTTAATTGTACCCAAGGGCAGGGGGATACAATTAACGAAGATCCAAGGGTCTTCTGAATACTTGTGCTGCAAAGTCAAGAGTTTAGAGAGCAAAATGTGTGTGTTTTGCTAACTGGTGCATGGTTTCTGTCAAATCTGTCGGGGTTTTTGGTCAGTTTTAGGCTTCGTGTTGTGAAAGGTGCCGTGCTTTTGATTTCAAAGCTGAGTTGAAAGCGATATGTGTGTGTTTTGTTAACGGGTGTATGGTTTTTATCACATGGGTTAACTATTGATGGGGATTTTTGGCGATTTTGGTCGAGCTGAAAGCAGTTTGTGCATTTTGCTTGACGTGCATATGCCATGTTACAGTATTTTTTCACTAAAACATAGTTAACACCACTAAGTTTTCACTCAAATCGTGCCTGGTTTTGCCTAGTTTAAAAAAAAAAAAAATCTAAGTACGTTTATTCTTATTTCTGGTTGGACATCACCTGCTTGTCTCCATGGAGATGGATACGTTTAAGGCCATACTGTGGAACATTCCTGGCCAAGCAATAACATCTCTATGTAGGCAAGCAGGGGGCAAAAAGTCACATCCTGCACCTTCCAGTAGATAATTGTAAGTCAATTAAATACAATCAATTCAAATACAGTCTAATACATTACTACATACTAAATACTAATAAAATGCAACACTAAATACAACACTAAACACAATCAATCAATTAAATACTGTCCCACTTTAACTTTAAGCGTTTAACTGTGTGTTTTAATCGTATTTAATTTGTTTATGTTGTTGTAAGGCGACTTTGAGTGTCCAGAAAGGCGCTTAATAAATAAAATATATTATTATTATTATTATTATTATTATTATTATTATTGTTATTATTATTATTATTATTATTATTATTATTATTATTATTATGAGTTAAGTTCTGCTTTAAATGTCCCATAGTGCAAATAGAGCTGAAGAGGTGGTGCTTTTTTTCTTCATTCCTGCTCTGACATATTGACAGAAATGTTTATTAATATATAATATGCACTGTCCCTGTAATAAATAAATAAACTGTCAGTCTATCTCATTCTTCTTTTCCGCAACCAGGCCTGTCACGTAAATAAAGATAATAAACGATAAAATTGAAACTAATTTATGCCACTCACACAATAACCCAAGAGCAGATTTAAAGATGCACTGTGTAACTTTTTGTTTAGGGCTCCGTCGCCTGCTTGTTTCTATGGAAATGTCATCGCTCTGCCTGAAATGAAACAGCTTTACTTTACATTTATTCAATTACAGGTGGGTTTATAGCTGAAAAATACCTAAAAACAGGCATATTATCTGTGAGCGGAGTCGCCTCTCCACAGATCTGACCTGTAACTTGGTCCGGTTTGGTCTCCATGAAGAGAGAAAGGTTTAATGCCGCACTGTGAAACATTCCAGACAAAACAATAGAGAAAAAGGACCCTCCACCAGAAAAATTACACAGTGCACCTTTAAACCACAGATACAATTCTAAATAGTAAAAATATTGTTAAAAATCAGTTTTTGTAAATAAATAACCAAATAAAACACTTAAGTCGTTAAATTCAACCTTTTTACAGCTCAAATCTTATCATATAGCTAAAAAATAACACAAAATATCCAAGTAGTACAAAGAAAATCTATGTTATCAACAGAAAATATTGTTCCAACTTCGACAAACTTTACTGATCCACAAGGGAAATATTATGATTATTTGGACACAGTAGCTCCCACATCACAATATAAGATAATGAGAAAGAAAAAAATATAAATAGTAATAATAAATTCTAAATAAGTGGCAAAAAAGTCCAGCTTTTATTTACTGAAGGAGAAGTCGATGTAGTAATTATCGTGACGGGTCTATCCGGAAGTGACCGTCGTGTTTGCCGCTCGAAGCTGCGTCTTCTGTCCACAGTTTCGACTCTTTTCACCCTTAAGTTCGCAGCTGCTTTGCCCTTAAACACGTCTTATCTCTGACGTCCTGAAGCCGTCCTGTGGCCTGTTTTCCGTCGGTTTTGACAGGTCTAACGCTCTCTTCCTTTGGCGTGTCCATTCACAAATCCCTGTCATGCTGAATAATTAACCCCCTGAACTCTCACATGCACTTTACCGAGGGCACCGGGGCTAATGTTACGGCCTCTTTCCACTTTCACTGCCAGAGCTGGACGGGGGCGGCCGGGGGGGCAGTTCGGGGTCGCGGAGGGGGCGGGGTTTTGGGTTGCTGCGGCGTACTGTTACAGAGAAGCAGCTAAATGGACGCTGCAATTTCAATATACTGCTCTTTTTTTATTTGTTTATTAGCTTTTTTAAATTTTATTTGCTTGTTTATTTCATTCATACAGTATAAAAAGACATAAACAGTGTCACAAACATACAAAAAATGAATGAAAAGGAGCAGGAAAAAGAAAAATCTCATGTTATCTGCCCCTTTTTCCCCTTTTCCAGGCAATACATCAACACCAATAGTTGCTTTAAAACATTTCAAATCAGCACATTTCATTTCAGGCACAATTATTAATCGACTGCAAATAGAAATCGTCACTTTTATGCGCAACAACTTCGTTTTCTTTTTCATACGTACACGTTGCACTGGATTTTATGTGCACTGCAAAAAACAAAATCTACTCAAGCTAAATTGACTTGGATTAAGAAAGTTTTACCATGATTTGAGTAAATTTCACTTGACAAGTAAAATTATCTACCAGTGCAGTAAGATTTTTGTACTTAAATATGAAAATACATCTTGCTACACTTAAAATAAGAAAAATATCAAGTTTTGCACTTAACATAAGAAATACGATCAAATGTTGCTTGAATTAAGATAAAAACACTTATTCCACTGGCAGATAATTTCACTTGTCAAGATGAATCTGCTCAAATAAAGTAAAACGTTCTTAATTTAAGTCATTTTAACTTATCTAGGTATTGTTTTTTTCCAGTGCAGTTTCATGTGGGAAATTGGACTGCTACACTACAAAAAAGGATTTTCTAGCATAGTTAAACTGACTTGAATTAAGCAGATTCATCTTAAAAGACCAATTTTAAGATACTTTTACTTAATAAAATAAGATTTTTTTTACTTGTTTCAAGATATTCCGTCCTGATTTATCTTATCTCGATATGACAACTTATTCTAAGTACTTTTTATATTAAATCAGTCCAGGTTAAGCCTCTTTAACTTCCTTCTCAAACCAATAAGGTGAAAAATCTTTCCATAAATACTTGATACTAGTGTTTTTTGCTTAGAACAAGATTCGTATTTCGTCTTTTAAGAAAACTTGGTAAGTGAAAATTTCTTACTGCACTGGCAGATAATTTCACTTAAAATAGGGCATTTTTACCTCAAAATTGTTATTTTTTGATAGGCCTTTTTAGCAGTGTGTTTTCTAAATGTCGTCATTGTACTTGTTCCTTTTATATCCATATTCCATAAATTATGTCAAAAGTATATTAATGCAAACTTGATTCATGCCTGGAGTTGTGTTTTGTTTCATTCACATATTTGGACAACCCTGCATTATTAGTCTGGCTGCATTTCTGAAGCCCAAAATGCTCCGTTCCACCTTGTGATGTCATGAAGTCGTAGTTTTCAAGTTAACAGCTCCTTTTTACCTTTGTTCAGTAGAAATGGGCAATTCCAGGTCTGAAATTATGCACTAGTGAAAGTGTCTGGAGTTTAAAAACACAGTGGAGCACTTCCTGTATTACCACGTGACATCACAAGGTGGAACAGAGCCTAAATATTAAAGTTTGTGTGTTAAACGTGTGTGAATGAAACAAAACACGACTCCAGGTCTGTTTACGACGAGGAAACAACATCATAACAGATCAGAAAACAGTTTATAATCTGGACTCTTTAATGCGACGGATTTAAAAACAACTTGAAATCTTTGTGTTTTTAGCCTTTCAATTTGCACTTCCTCCTCTCCTCTCTCTATCGCTCTTTCTTTCTCTCTCTTCCTCCCTCTATTGCTCTTTCTCTCTCTCTCTCTTCCTCCCTCTATTGCTTTCTCTTTCCCTCTCTTTCTCTGTTACCATCGCATTTTGCTGGTGTGCCCTCTCTCCCTCCCTCCCTTTCTCTTCCCTCTCTCCTCCCTCTCTCCCTGTTACCAAACGCTCTGTGGGAGTGGCCTTTCCCTCTCTTTCTCTCTCTCTTCCTCTCCCCCCATCTCTCTTTCCATTTCTTTCCCTCTCTCTCTGTTACCATAGCACTCTGCTGATGTGATCTCTCTCTCCATCTCTCTCCCTCCCTGTCTCTTTCTTTCTCTCTAGTACCATTGGACTTTGTTGGTGTGGTCTCTCTCTTTCTCTCTGTCTTTCTTTCTGTCTTTCTCTCTGTCTTTCTCTCTGTCTTTCTCTCTGTCTTTCTCTCTGTCTTTTTCTCTCTGTATCTTTCTCTCTCCCTCTCTCTTTCTCTGTCACTTTAGCACTCTGCTGCTGTAGCCTGTCTTTCTCCCTCCCTCCCTCCCTCCCTCCCCCCTCCCCCTCTCTCACTTTAGCATTTTGCTCCTGTGATTTCTTCCTCTCTCTCTCTCTTTCTCTCTCTCCCTGTCACCATTGCACTCTGCTGCTGTAGCCCCTCCCTCCCTCTCTCCTCTTTGTCACTTTAGCACCCTGCGGTCTCTCCCTCTCTCCTCCCTCTTTCTCCCTGTTACCCTGACGCTCTGCTGCTGTCGTCTCTCTCTCTCTTTCTCCCTCCCCCTCTCTCTCTTACCCTAGTGCTCTGCTGCTGTAGCCTCTCCCTCTCTGTCTGTCTCTCGCTGTCTGTCTTTCTCTCTTCCCTCCCTCTCTCCTCTCTCTCTGTCACTTTAGCATTCTGCTCCTGTGACCTCTCCCTCCCTCTCTCCTTTCTTCTCTCTCCCTGTTACCCCAGCGCTCTGCTCCAGTGGTCTCTTCCTCTCTTTTCTCCCTCTCTTCCCTGTCACCGTTACACTCTGCCCCTGTAGCCTCTCTCTCTCTTGCTGTCACTTTAGCGCTCTGCTGCTCTGGTCTCTCCCTCCTCTCTCTCTCTCCGTCACCCCAGGGCTCTGCTGCTATGGCGTCTCTCTCTTCCTCCCTCCCTCCCTCCCTCCCTCCCTCACTCTATCTGTTACCCTGGCTCTCTGCTGCTGTGTGTCTGTCCCTTCCTCTCTCCTCCCTCTCTCTTTCTCTGTCACTTTAGCACCCTGCTACTGTGGTCTCTTCTTCTCTCCTCTCTCTATCTCTCTCTGTTACCCTGGCGCTCTGCTGCTTTATTCTCTTCCTTCTCTCTCTCTGTCACTTTAGCGCTCTGCTGCTCTGGTCTCTCCCTCCTCTCTCTCTCTCCGTCACCCCAGGGCTCTGCTGCTATAGGGTCTCTCTCTTCCGCCCTCCCTCCCTCCCTCCCGCCCTCCCTCTATCTGTTACCCTGGCTCTCTGCTGCTGTGTGTCTGTCCCTTCCTCTCTCCTCCCTCTCTCTCTCTCTGTCACTTTAGCGCTCTGCTGCTGTGGTCTCTTCTTCTCTCCTCCCTCTTTCCCTCTCTGTTACCCTGGCGCTCTGCTGCTTTATTCTCTTCCTTCTCTCTCTGTCTCTTTAGCGCTCTGCTCTTGCGGTGTCTCCCTCCCTCTCTCTTCTCTCTCTCTGTCTCTTTAGCATTCTGCTGCTGTGGTCTCTCTCCTTCCCTCTCTTCATTCCCTCTCTGTCTCTTTAGCGTTCTGCTGTTGTAGTCTCTCCTTCCCTCTCTCTTCTCTCTCTCTGTCACCCTGTCGTTCTGTTCCTGTAGCCTCTCTCCCTCCTTCTCTTCTCTTTCTCTTTAGAGCTCTGCTGCTGTAGCCTCTCTCCCTCCCTCTCTTCTCTCTCTCTGTCATTTTAGCGCTCTGCTGTTGTCGTCTCTCCTTGCCTTTCTCCTCACTCTCTGTCACTTTAGCGTTCTGCTGTAACCTCTCTCCTTCCCTCTCTTCCTTCTCTCTCTCTCTGTCTCTTTAGCGCTCTCCTGTTGTAGTCTCTCCCTCCCTCTCTCTTCTCTCTCTGTCACCCCATTGTTCTGTTCTGCTGCTGTGGTCTCTCCTTCCCTCTCTCCTCCCTCTCCCCCTGTCACTCTGTTGTTCTGCTGCTGTGGCTCTGTAATCTCGGGCAGAGTCTGTATCCCACACGTCTCCCACATTCCTCCCAGATCAGGTTCACCGAAAAGGTCTCCTGTATTTCCTTTGCTTCAGGAAGGAAATCAAATATGTCTCCTCCAGCTTCTCCTTTGTCCCGGCCTAACCTCTGGAGCGCACATGTCCCAAAGACTGACTCAGCACCGTCTCATTCTGCAGGGGAGAGCTGCACGTGGCTCTCTACTACCTTAATGTTCAACAGTTACCACGGCGACGAGGGTCATCCCGATACGACACACATTTTCCCAGGTTTCGGCGAGTACTCGGGCCGAATCCCCACTCTGTATGTTCGTGAATGAGGACGCTGTTGACATCTGACGCCAAGAATAGTTTAAATGCAGACTCTGGAAACACTTAAAACACGCTAATAATGACAGAAAGACGTTTGCGTTACCTCTTTGATAGCTTCATTTAGCCAAAACTTTGTAAAATAGACTTTTTTATGCTGCATAATTCGCCGTGTGTGTGTCTATTTAGTATGTCTATATATAGCAGTTACCTTAGATTTGGTTCAGACTATGTTGGCTCAAATACTTGCTCTATTAATAGTTTAAATCCGCACTGTGTAACTTATTTCTCGCAGTTTAACCCCTTAACGCCTGAATTTATGTAGATGTATATATAAAGAAATGTTTTGTGTGTGTTTTTGTGTGCGTAAATGGTAAATGAAGTTGAGATTATAAATTTATCTATAGATTGGGGGAACGCAGCCACCTCAAAAACATACCTGCAGTTGCGTTTTGTTTCATCCACACGTGTTTGAGCAACTCTTTTTCTATTATTTTTCTTTTCTCCAATGCTTAAAATGCACTTTTCCACCTTGTAGCGATAGTTTTCAAGTTGACATCTACCTTTTACCTTCTGTCTAGTAGTACTAGTCTTGGCATGGGCAAGGTGAAGGTGTCTGAGGTTTGTAAACAGCGATGAGAGAAGAACTCAGCCTAAACACGCAGAATCTGTGTGTCAAACGTGCGAATGAAACAAAACACAACTCCAGGTCTGTTTTAAGTGAGGAAACAGCATTTGAATAACACAGATCAGGAAACGGCGTAACATATCCTCTTTAATGTAAACGATAATGGTGGAAATAACAGCATTCTGTAGCTATAATTCCCCCTTGTTTTGCTCTGTGTACATCTGTGGTGCCTCTTAATCAGCCCTGGCTGACTCCCCCTCCTACAGTTTCCATAGCAGTGGGAGCCGTGTGAATGACGACACCCGGCGGCGGCGGCGGGGAGGGAGGGGGTCACGGGTGCTGATGATGTCACGGATTCAGAGTGGCTCTCCTCTGGGTGCTCCGCTGAAAGCACCATTAAGCCTGTATGCACTCCGTTTACTCCCATAAACAACGCAGATCTGCAGTACGGCGGAAATGTTCACTCTTTCCAGGAAGAATTTGATTTTCCGATCTGTTAGAATGTCGTTTCCTCGTCACAAACAGATCTGGACTTGTGTTTTGTCTCATTCACATTCACATAAACCTGCATATTTAGGCTGAGTTCTTCCCTCAAACAGGAAAATGCTTTGTTCCACTTTGTTACATCATGTGGCTCTCTACTGTGTTAAAACTCCAAACGCCTTCACTAGGATCATTCGGATAATTTCACCTCTGGAACTGCACATTTCTATTAAACTAGAGGTTTAAAGAGCTGTTACCTTGAAAACTAAGGCTTCATAACATCACAAGGTGGAACAGGTCATTTTGAGCTACGGAGGCAGATTAAGCCGGGCGTTCACAGTGAGGTATTTTCGACCGTTTCACTCAGCCCCAGCTCGAACTGTACGACCAAATCGCAGGGTTTAAGAGTTCACGGCTCACGATTCATGTTCTATACGACTATGCGAACGGCTTCAGCTGTGTGAAACCCTCCGGAGAGGCAGGTTTGATATTCTTGTGACCTACGATTGCCAATGGAAAGCTGGTCGTGAGGTATTAATTAGTTCTCTTTACCCCATGTTTACGACCCGAAGTTCGACACATGATTAAGCCAAAACCAGATCCCAAAAACAGTTGCCCAAGTGGAAAAATTGGCTCAAAATGGGCCAAAAATTGCACTGTGTACTAGGGCACTGTGTACTATCAGCCAATATGGGCTCTTGGAAACATATCGGTTATCGGCCAAAATCTTGCCGATATTCTACGTGGATGTTTTACCTTGTTATAAAGCTCAGACTCTCTATATTCTGCCCATTTAATCCAAGATAAATGTCCTAATATGTGGTGCCGCATCAGTGTTTATCTGCGGAGTCATTTGTCTGTGTCCATCCGCCCCTGAACGCATCGTCACATGCACTTGTTTACACCTGCAGCCGTAGATCCATGTGCGCAACACTGAGATTATTTTCTTTTTACGGATGATCAGTGTGAGTCTGGATTAAAAGGACAGTTCTTAGTGCAGACTTGTGATCTGAGAGGAGCCTGTGTGAGGCTGAGTGTTGAAATGTGTCGTTTTGAAGCTCGTTTTGGTTCTTTCTCATTGGTTAGCGATTAGCTGCTGTAGCTCGCACACATAAACAGGCTGTTTTCTCTTCTATTAGCAACTGTAAAGTGACTATAGTGGCCGTATATATGTTACTGGACACGCCCTGATATGTAAATGAGCTGTGAACAGAAGTGTGAATTATCTGCATTTAGCAGATCATTAATTACCACGGCGCACATGTATTTACCACTAAAAGCTAATAGCGGTACTTTGCCTACAGTACTTTCTTTACTGGCTAGAATATCATACAAAAATGCCATTAGGCCGACCTACTGTCTTTAAATATAAGGTAAAGAGGCAGAAGAACAATAAATGTCGCCTAGACAATAAATAGAAAATCCAATAGAACCAAACCTAAGTTTTATAAACAATTGAAGATTTACAGTGAATTTTTACGTCATAAATATATCAGAGATTATATCGGCCATCGGCAGCTCCAACTCCAGTTTTATCGGTATCATATCGACCGCAACAAAATCCGTATCGGTCGGGCCCTACAGTGTGCACCCAGGTTTAGACAGTCTAATAATACAAATTTACTGAAACGTGTGACTGAAACAAAACACGACGTCAGGCATGTCTTCCAAACGATTCTAGTGAAGGTGTGTGGAGTTTAAGAACACAGTGGAGCTCTTCCTGTATTCCCACGTGGCATCACAAGGTAGAACAAGGTGTTTTCTGTTTGAGAGAAGAAGAAACACGTGTGAATGACCCAAAACATGATGAGGAAACGTTACAGCAGATCAGAAAACAGCGTAACACGGGCCCTTTACCATCCACTCCCACGCGCCCTGCTGTCCGTCCCCTCCCACTCCATTTGAAAAGCTCTGTTGTATAATAGAAACCGTTTTGTACTTGGTCATTAGGTCATTTATCATCAGCTCCAGTGTTTTTGCGTTAGCCAGGGGGTCACTGGTCCACTGCACAGCCCCAGACAGACTCTCCTCTGGGGGGGAAGCTGTCCTGGATACTACCTGGTTCTCTCTGCTAACCTTGCTCGAAGGCTGCGGCCCGTAATTGCGTTTTGGTCACCGGAGGGTTTTCCCATTTGCATTTTTTCACTGAAAGCAGCCGGTCACAGAGATATGGATAAATTGAAGCCAGTCGAGTATTGTTTTGGAGGTGTCCGTAGAGAGAGCTGTAATAAATGTGCACGTATATTTAATTTAATGTAGTGTTCTCAAAGAGTCGCCATGCACCGCCTTGATACTATTACTGTGTTTCAAATTACATCACAAACTCCCATTAGGATGACTGTGGCTCAGGTGGTAGAGCAGTGCGCCTTGGAACTGGAAGGTGGCCGGTTAGATTCCAGCTCCAGGCACTTCTGTACTGTTGCTGTGTCCATGAGCAAGACAGGTCACGTAAATCTGTGAATGTACGTGTCAAGTAAAGTGTTTTTAACGAATTCATTGTAATTAAAAATACTAAATTTGTCACTTCATTCTGCGTTCAGACAGTTTCACTTCATGGAAACTTCGTGGAAACCGTCTGACCTCGCAGCAATAGGATCCGTTCGCGCGACAGTCGGTACTTTTTTTATTTAACCAGTCGCTGCTATTTGGTCGTGTGTGTATGGCGTATGCAGGGTTGGTTCTGGCCAACACAGTGCTTCGCTGATTGGCCGGTGCGCCAACTACAACTTCTGGGTTTTTTTGCGAACCGTGTAGTGTCCTGTGATCCCTGACCTCGTCGCTGGAGAGAAATGAAATTGACAAAGGCACTAGGTGGCACCAGCGTGGCTAATATCGTGATACTTCATGGCACAATTCTTGAATCGATTCAAAATGCATCTAAATCAGGGGTGCCCAAACTTTTTTAATCTAGGGCCATATATTAAAACACAGAGCAGTGTGAGGGCCGATCGAGGGTCATAGACTGGAGGTCAAAACAGTGAGTAATTAAAAACTGTGCATTTATAACAGGTTTAAATGACCCTCCAGACCTTTGTTCATGTTTAGATCCTCAAAAGGACAAACTACATTTGCTTGATCAAGGTAGATTTCAAAGACATGCAGTAAAAAGTACGACTTGTGGTAGTATGGGCCAATTCACCTGGAAGCCTGAGGGCCAAAAATAACTGGTCTGAGGGCCACATTTGGCCCCCGGGCCATAGTTTGGACATGCCTGATCTAAATCGATTTTTCACTAAAATTCATTAATTAATTCATTATTCACTGTTCTCATGACTTAAAAAAGGTAATATCTTTCATACCATTTGGTTCTCGTGAAGGTGTAGTTGACAGTATTATTAGAAGTAATTATTGATAACTTATTTTAGTATCAGGATATATCGTATCGTCAGACTCAAGGCAATGCACACCCTTAATATTCAGTTGTCTTTTGATTTGAGACTGCTGTAGCATTTATACTGTAATATTAGAAATATATATTCACTGATTTTTTGTTTCTTTAAGTCTTTGAGCTGCTGTATAAATGTTTGTTTAGGAAAAAAAATAATTAAAGAGGATGTACACTCAGAAAAATTAATTTTGGCTGTTGCTTTCACTAAAGTGTATTTTGTTGTTTTTATTTAAATACTTTGATTTTTCACGCGTTTTTAAAATGCTTGTGTAAATATTATGAAATACATCCAATATTTGGCATCACTCAAGGCTTCTGGCAAAGGATTACGCAACACTCTAAAGTAAAATGCAAGAGGTTTGTCCTTCTGGGATTCCAAAGCTGAACTAAATATTGAAGTGGAATTGGAGTGACCAGCGCCTTGACCGGGGTCTGTTGTTTTCTTGCGCTTCTGTTGAGATTTTATTTGTCTAATTTACTGCTTTTTCTTTGCCTGTTTACTATTATATGTTTATAAAGCTACACTTCCTGGTCTTTAGTAGAACTCAAATCGCACAGAGAATAGTTTTAAAAGGCAAATTTGAAATAATCGATTCAAACTCACCTCACTTCAAACACATTTTTACCACATATTGCACTTCTCAAGCTAAAAATACATGTAAAATGTTAATTACTCCCTCTGTATTGTCACCACAGCACTACTCTCCCTCACCACATGCTGCTTTTTCACAGAGATTTGAGGACGTTTGGGTCACACGGCTCCATCCTCACATCTACTGCGCACAAACTCTGATGTTGAAATGATCGACCGTTGACATTGCTTTTAATCTCGTTGTGCAGAGTGTGGTTTGTGCATAATAGTGACAATAAAAGGCATTCTGTTGTTCACACCGAGTGATGCTAACGTGAATGCAGTTTTAGCGAAACTTGTTTAAATTTCATGTTTAATTATTTTTTACAACTAAATCTACTCAAAGGACGTGTGAAAAGGCCAGTTGTACCATTCAAAGAAGGTTCATTAGAAAGCCCTACTTTAAAGTGTGTAACATTTGAAGCATTAGGGTGCGTACAGTTGTTATTCTTTGCCCTGAACGTTTCACAGTTTGAAATGATTTGTTTTAATGTATTTTTGGTCAGTTTATCTATGTACGCTGAATCTGTATTTGAGTATTTCCACCAATCTGCTCAGGGACGACAGGTGTAAATGAGCATCTATGATATAACCTGCACCAGCATCTTTCCTGTGACTTCTGTCCTGGTTAATGTGTTGTTGTGCACTGTCCCTGTACAAATAAAAAGCGTACCTTACCATACTGTACCATATCATACCATGTTTACACGACAACGGTAGCAGGTGGAAAACACAAAACATTTTGCCAGATGTCCATATCGTTTAGACGGCAACGGCGTTTTGGGGGTTGAAAATGCAAAAATCTGAAAACGCCCCGGAGAGTGGAAATCTTGAAAACGATCCACCCTGTTGTCGCCGTATGAACAGTTGAAATCGGTCGAAATCGGTCGAAATCTGTTGAAATCGGAAACAGCGTTTTCGTGGCATCGAGATTACGTCACGAACACGAGTTCAGGAAAAAAAACAAACATGGCAGAGCTTCAACTTGCCCGAGCAGCTGCAAATGCCACAGGACTCAGGTTAGAAAGTGACGACACTGATCACACAGAGTCATTCAGAGCAGAGAAGACAATTTCAACATATCGCAGACATTTTTGGTGCACTAGAGAAGCAGTGGGGAGAAGGTTATATGCAGGCATTTGGTCTTGGTGGTGCAGGCGTGCATACAACATCGGCAAACTGCAGGTTTTGCGTCTCCGTGTGCAGCAGAATTCCCCACCCGAAATGCTCGTGTAAACGCAGAATAGGAATGATAACGAAAATACACTTTTGCGTTTTTGCTTCAGACCGTTTCCATGTAAACGTAGCCGAAACCTAAAAAGCGAGAGTTATGAAAGATATTATGTCACAGGCAGTAATCTCATAGTTTCCTGTGTCAGTTAATAGTAAATAAATGTAGTAATATGATTAACTTAGGTTCAGGAGCAGGACCTGAAGCCTCATCCATCCTCCCCTCCTCTCCAGCAAATCACAGCTCACTTCTGCCACGCCTCAATTTCCCAGGAGCCTGTTTATAGCAGCCTAACCCGGCGACCCAGTTCGTCCCGAATAACTCGACCCCACCCTCCCAACACATATCTGTTCGCTTCCAGACGGGGGAGAGTCCCGTTCCTGCTGGGCCATGTGAAGATTGAGACTGTACCCCCACCCTGAGTCTCAACCCAGCCGACCCGCCTCGTCTCAATATAATAAACGTTTTTCGCTTCGCACGCGTGTTGTTAGTTAGTTGCTAGTGAAAAATAGTTATGTCACAGTTAGACTCACGTGCTTAGTTCAGCTTTATGTTTGATTGTTCTTTTCTTTAATCACTATAAGGCGCTTTATGTTGCTTTTTTTGTATGAAAAGCACTCTGTAAATAAAGACTGATTGATTGATTGACTCTGCTCACAATATGTTTGCCATTTTAAGGTATTTTAGGACTATAAAAACTCATGTAATGAAACAACTGCAAGATAAATGTAGTGCCTTACCGTGGAACATTCCAGTCAAAACGTCACTGAGTTTATTTACCAAGATTAAATGTGAAGCTTCTATTGTAGGTAAAAATATCCTTGCCTCCATCTGTTTCTATCTCCAGCTTCTTATCAGACAAACCCAGGGCTCCGTCTTAATAATTGCACAGATGTAATCCCCGTGATAAGTGCTCACTGACATGTTAATTGCTGCTGTTCGGGATCCAGGTAGATTTGGACCAATTACGTCTCATTACAGGAGGATTTGATGAGTGTACGTGCGATTATCCATATCCAGTCTGCTTTGTATGTGCAACTACAGAAAACATTAAAGATTCTGAACACCTCTGTGCTTCTGTATGTCTTCGTAATGTGTTCTTTAAAGGTCCTGTATTACATAAAATGGATTCTCGTGAGGTTTTAGTCATGTTATAATGTAGTTACCGCGTCAAAAACTTACCCGGAGTTGTGTTTTGTTTCATTCACATGTTTCAGTAACTCTTTATCATTAGTCTGTCCCATCGCCATAGCTTTTTTCACCCAGATATTTTGATAACTTTTTGATGTACTCTTCAGACGTTCACACTTATTCTACGAGACACTGCAGAGATTTTTACCTTCCCTTGTGCAAAACATCCACAAATCAAAGAACACTCGAGTTCAGCAGGAATAATTTGGTCCAGACTCTCAAATTGATTTCCTCACTGGACAGTTAAAACAAACATTGATTTGTAATGATATTTAATATCTTTACTACTGAAAGTCGACTTGCTTCTTCATGACTGCTGTGCTAAAGTCAAAAAGGTCTTCTCATTCCCTCCTGCACAGTCATATTTTCTTTTTTTTGTTGTTTCTACTTGTTTGAAATGGGTTTTTTTTACTATATGTGCAAATAAAAGCTAAATCTTCCTTTTCATTTTTAGTAAAGTTTGGAAATTCCAGGGCTGAAATGATCTATTTTTCAAGAAAACTCACTCGCGTTTCGGTCCTTCAGACCTTCCTCAGGTTTCAGGTGAGGGACCGAAACGATTAAATAAAATAAAATAAACAAATAATAATAACAATCAAATAAACAATGAAAGAAAAACCAGGAGTGAGACCGTGTGCGGGAGTTTTCTTGACAAACAGCTTGAAAAAGTGCCTCTCCTCCAACGCACCTGTCGCCCAGTCAGGTTTGCAGAGTCTACACAGAAACAAGGGCTGAAACTTAAACTCAAATGATTCTAGTGAAGGTGAACGGAGTTTAAAAATACAGTGGAGCACTTCCTGTATCACCACATGATGAACAGTGTTTTGTGTTTGAGAGAAGAACTCCAGAAATATGCAGGGTTTGTGTGTTAAACATGCGTGAATGAAACAAAACTCAACTCCAGGTCTGTTTGTGATGAGGAAACATTATAACATAGATCAGAGAACAATAATAAGAAATAAAGATCACAAATCAACTTTTCACTTTTCAACAAAAACTATAGTAACGTGTACCACAACTATCACTTACAACTTCTTTTTACTGTCTGTGTCTGTCCGATTTTTCATTCTAACACAGAAAATAACTGAAGCAGAACCTAAAAACGTCCATTTTCAGAAAATCAAGAAACTGCTGGAACTTGCTCCGACAATTATAATGAAAAACTGGCAACTGCGTCTTCAAATCAAAGCCAAAAGACGCTATCTCCTCACCATCTTTTCTGTGTAATTGCTGCCGCCCTTATCTCACTGAGACACCCAGTCATGTTATTTGGAGCGAAAACATTTTAAACTGCCATCCCTGGACGCTCGCTACACACAAAAATGGGTTTTCATACGCTTAAAATCTGTGTTTTTCATCACAGTTTTAACATACATTTGCATACAGCGTAATTAGGGCGCGTCTGTTGCCTGTCACTGTTTTTGTCATAATATTTTCGCTCAAAAACAAATCTACCCTGTGCTTAAATCTGGCACGTAAGTATAATTTGGAAAGATATTTTAATTCCAAATGTCACCGGGCCCCTCCGGTATTTTGAGCTCGTCA
Source organism: Odontamblyopus lacepedii (assembly GCA_034769755.1). Lineage (NCBI taxonomy): Eukaryota > Metazoa > Chordata > Actinopteri > Gobiiformes > Gobiidae > Odontamblyopus > Odontamblyopus lacepedii. Next base: position 11,122,032 of record CM068345.1, on the reverse strand, counting down.
GATAATGCCCTGTTGCCGTGAATTGTGCTCCAGCCAAAGCAAATGCCACGCTTTCATTTTAGGAGGGCTTCTTTGTTATGTTATCTCTTGTTAAAAAGAAGAAGGGCTCTCGTGGAAATCACTTTATAATTGGCTGCGTCTTGCGATCGCTGTGTCTCAAGGCAAACAGTCACTTTTGTTAGCCTACTAAAATTCTAATTCATTAAAGTCAAGACTACCCGTTTGTTTTATGCATAAATATTTGAGTTTCAATATTTATTATGCCTCAAAATTAGGGTTACTCGATCTCTATTTACCTAAGACAGTCCCGGTTTGGAGCCCTGTGTCCCCTGTCCCTGCAGATTTATCCAAAACCAGTGATTTGCCCCAGTTTTATACAAGAAATGTCTCGTGTGCCCCTAATTTGACCAATTTGATATGAGTAAATAGTTTATGGTTCAATGACGTATAAGGATTTTCAACAGACAAATGTTAAAATATAAAAAAATATTAGTTTCTATTGAACTTTTTCAAATATTTACAGTGTTTTTTATGCGTTAATCTGTGTTTAACATTTATATTAAGCATTTTTAGTGTAAAATGTCATGTGGTGCGACCGAAAATAACCTTAAAATTGTTTTATTTTCTAAAACATGGTTGGGATATTAATCTAAGTTCTGAGTAATATGAAGTGTAGAGAAGCAAACTGTTGCATTTCTTTAGATTTTTAATGCAGATTGATATTTTCTTTTGCTGTTCAATATGACAGTCGCCTGCTTGTGTTTAATGAACAAACTACTGCCCTGTAAAATGTATCAAATGAAGAAAAATGCCTAAAGAACCATTCACCCAAGTCGACTTTGTTATTAAAACTCCAGCCATAGAATTCCTGCTGTTATTAGTCGCACCACATGATGCACGGTCGCACCACATGACATTTTAACACTTTAAGTACAAATAACATGCAGAATAACTGATTTCTGGAAAAAAATGATTTGGTTCCATGGAGGTCAGAGGTGCTACAGAAATGTGGTGAATTATTATGAAATTTGAACCTTTCTAACTGAGGAAATTGCAATTGGACAGCGTCATGTCATTGACCATTATATAGTAATTTTTTAAGCTAAAATACAGAAAACTGTGCTTGAAAATGAGCACAAGGCAAAAAAAAAAGCACTAACAGAAGAAGTCCATCAGATTGTTTACTGACCCACAATATTACCTGCTCTTTCCACACTTTTATTTACACCAGCCAATCCCAACCGGGGTGTTTTATTTGTGTACTTTTTAACGTTTTGTCAGTCACATCCACCCATAGCTCCTTGTTCACTGTCTTGTCTTTAAATGTTTATTCATTTTAGCAGGACTCTCCAAAAACCCCATAGAGATCCAATTTAAACCAATAATATTAAATGTGATAAATGAATATGATGATAAAAAAGGGAAAGACAAAAAATTATTATGTGTGATAAAAAGAATAAAATAAATTAATCAAATAAAATACTCTCAGAAACAAAACTATGTATATATGTGGACAAGAAAACATGTTTGGATAAAGTATTATTATTATTATTATTATTATTATTATGTAATTATGATCACCAGGGTCAAAATATAAAAAAAAGAAAATTACGAAAGGAACAGAGCATTTTGAGCTTTGGAGGTGTAAACAGACAAATGTTGAAATAAAACACCACAAACGACTCTAAAGGAATAAGATGCTCCAAAATATGCAAAAACAATGACGACAAAACATGAACCATGACACTTTTGGCTTAAATGAATCGTTTTGTGGCAGGCAACAGCTAAAAGAAACAGGAAACTACAAAGACCATGATCCTTTGCTCCATTTTAGGGCAGAGGCCTTGAAAAAAATAACTGTTTTAACGAACTTTTTTGTCTTATTTCTTTGGATTATGACAGAAATATAGCACCAAAACGTGTGAATAAAACAAAACACAAGTCCAGGTATGTTTTTGAGGAGGTAACAACATTATAACACGGCTTAATTTTGTGTTTTATAGAATGTTTAAAGAATACGTTAAAGAAACACGAGCTTTGACAGGTATTAGAGAACGAAAGAGGTGGTCAAAATATTCCCTTTAGCCTTGAAAACAAAGCAGACCGAATATGAGCCACAGGTAACGTCAATTTTAACATAATGTACGACCTTTAGCTCAAATTTACACTATAATTCTTGGCAAATAAAAGCACCAAAGTACATCTCCATCTCATCATGACGTATATCAATTAAAAGGGCACACGCCAAGGCTGCCCACGTTCTCCTCTGCATTTGGAACATTTTTAGAAACACCGCAGTTTCCAAGAAAGCCGAACCGTTCTGGAGAAAACACTGAACTCGCGGGACTACGAATCGGCATGTAACACCCTTCAGCGTTATTTGCCCGTCCAAATCGAGAGCGGCAAAGATAAAAATGTTTGTGTCCCCCATCAACAGACCTGACATTTGAAGCTCCACTGATTTGATGAAGAGGTGGCGGAGTAAAGCTGCTGTCACTCCGAGAGGCAATTGTGTTTGAATGCCAGGCGCAGATAGAAAAACACTCAACGGGAGAAGAGAAAGTAAGAAAAGAAGAAAAGTTCTGTTGGAAAATACTTCAAGCTGCAAAACTGGCTCCCGATTCCGTTAGTTTGTCCAGAGTGAGACGCGTTCCCGGTGTCTCTGCCGCAAAGAGAAATGTCTTGAATTTCTCAAGTTCTGCGCCATGTTTATTTGGCATTTAAAGCGCCCAGATCACGCTGTTTTCTACGTTATAATGTTTCCTCATCATAAACACACCTGGAGTTGTGTTTTGTTTCATTCACACGTGTTTAATGCACAAATCCTGCATATTTAGGCTGAGCTCTTCTCCCAAACAGAAATTCCTAATCTCTGCTTCATGACATCACAAGGTGGAACAGAGCATTTTGAGCTTTGGAGATGCAGACTAATCATAAAGCGTCACTCAAATATTTAAAAACACAACTCCAGTTTAGTTTTTGACGATGTAATAATGCTATAATAAAACCCATTTACGCTTGTGCTTTTCTAGGGTAAAGGTCTGATCGCCTGAGGGTTTTTGAAGAATTTTGATTTAGTTTATGAAAACCTTAATATCTCAGCCTCTGAATCACATAAACATATGAAATAAATTGCATTTAAAAGGTAAGACTCACAGCTTTTATTAAATTTCATCATAAAATTTGATGAAATGAAAAGTGAAATGAAATTTGCATCATGAAAATGAGGAGAAATCAACAACAATGCTCAATGTTGCGCTGTGCAGCATCCAAGGTAAATGGGTTAAAGCTCACAAGACTCAAGTTTGCGTACAGTGGTCCCTCGTTTATCACGGGGGTTACGTTCTAAAAATAACGTAAGTAGTCAGCTGTACTTTTTACAATTATTATATATGTTTTAAGGCTGTAAAACCCCTCCGCGATCTAAACAGGGGAGCGCGGGGGTGAAAAACATGGTTATAAGTGGTTGTTGGTGCTGGTTTTTATTCTTACAAACAGACGTGTCACCATCGATTACGCAGAAAACGATGTGCGGGTTTCTCCCTTAGCCAATCAGAACGCAGAACACAATACGCGTTTATTAAAAGCATGCAAAATCGCACAAAAAAATCCACGAAACAGCGGGGCCGCGGAAATTGAACCGCGATATAGTGAGGGACGACTGTACTACAGGCATCACTAATACACTACAGTACAACTATTAATACTACTACCTCCGAGTTGCTACGGCTCCTGTTTATTGCCACTATTTACAGATGCTTTTACTACTACCATTTATATTACTGCTGTTACTATTAATACTATGCCCTCTGTCGCTGTTACTACGACTATTACTGCTACTACTACTACCATTTATATAACTGCTACTACTAATACATTTATATTACTGCTACTACTACTACCATGTATATAACTGCTACTACTACTACCATTTATATTACTGCTACTACTACTACCATGTATATAACTGCTACTACTACTACCATTTATATTACTGCTACTACTACTACCATGTATATAACTGCTACTACTACTACCATTTATATTACTGCTACTACTACTACCATGTATATAACTGCTACTACTACTACCATGTATATAACTGCTACTACTACTATTTATATTACTGCGACTTCTACTATTACTGCTCACTGTTAGTCGTGTTAAAAATGGTGCAAGGCTGCGATTATTACTGGATCATCTTAATACATGAAAGATAAAACAATACACGACACTTTTAGGCTGGAAGTGATAAAAAAAAGCTACACGTGCATTTTGGCAACAGAAGTGGTGTTATTCCTCATTTATACTGATTCATTCAGAACACGGACAGAAGAAGACGGAGATGAACACATTTCCAGCACCAAAATGTCTGGTTGTTTTACTCGCTGATCGGACAAGGATCTGACAGTCGGACACCATTTGCCAAAGTCGCTCATTGAGGAAACATTCACGATCTTTTGACGATAACCCTTTCGCAAAGCTCGACAAGCTGCTGAGTTCTGCCGTTCTTCTGTTGCCAAAATGCGCGACCATTCCCACGTCATCACTGTTTATTTTGTGTACATTTCTTTGCAATAATGAGAAGATTTTTGTTATTTTTGTTGGGAAACGATCAGATTTGAGCTGCAGAGCGTTGAATACGGATGTAACGATAACCGAAATATGTGATATCGTGTCGCCAAAGGTCTCAAAATAATGTCGTGGGCCGTCACAATATGCCGAATTACAAACCCAGAATGCAGGACTGATGTAAAAGTTCTTTATCATAACAAAGAATGACCAAAAAATACAAAAATAGAAATGACAATGGACCGACCAAGGGCACAGGAGAACATGGGGTATATTTGCACACAGACATTAGGGCGGGGCAAATAATCAACAGCCGGGAAGTAAAACTGGAGACTATAAGCAGACGGGACAAATGTCAAAATAAAACGGCTCAAACGTCTCTAAAGGAATAAGATCCTCCTAAATATGCAAAAACAATGACGACAAAACATGATCCATGACAGTTTTGGCTTAAATGCATCGTTTTGTGGCAGGCAACAGCTAAAAGAAACAGGAGACTACAAAGACCATGATCCTTTGCTCCATTTCAGGGCAGACGCCTTGAAAAAATTACTGTTATAAAGAACTTTTTGATCTTATTTCTTTGGATTATGACAGAAATATAGCACCAAAATCATGTTGAGGATTTTTAAAAGGTAAAAGTAGCATTTCTTCAATTCCTATAGCATAATATTAGTTAAGTTTAGTGGCTTAAAGTGTTTATTAAAACGGGGAAACATAAAAAAAGGAAAATGAAATTATAAATAGGCCAAAATATAAGTATAAGGGGGCCAAGCCTTATGGTTATGCTGAACTCCCATGTTACTCTTATTTTTATTTACTTAAATTTATGCGTGTTTAAGAAGATAAGGTGGTGTTTTGTGTTTTAGTGTTTTGTTTTCATGTTTATTATCTATTATCTGTAATAAAAATAAATAAATCTGTTAGCATGTGTTATTAAGACGAATATCGTGATAATGTCGTATAGTGAGATTTGCATATCGTTACATTTGTAGCGCTGAATAAATAACTTTTATGCCTAATTATCTGTAGATTCTGCTGTTTATTTCTTGCAGCTCGGGCTTTTTAACGTTATTATTTTAAAATGAGTTTACGTGGATTCATCTGCTTTGTGTGTCTGTATTATTATTGCAATATGATGATAATTATGTTACCGAGCTAGAACTCATTTTCTGCACTTGTAAATAGTTCATATAGTTAATGTAAAATGTCTGAAAAATAAAAGAGAAAGCTCATCGCGTTAGATTAGAAGAGCGGGGTGGGATTAAATAAATTCTCTTTTTCCCACTCTTTTTTTGGGCAGTGTTTTGTTGTTGTTGTTGTTGTTGTTATTTCTATTATGATTTCACTCATTTTATATGTTCCATTGTAAAATAATGTATATTTCTTAATTGCCCAAAATAAAAAAAAACATAAAAAGTCTATATTATCTTTTATATTTTATATATATATATTATTTAAATTTGTTACTGTGACCAGTCTAACCAATATCACTACAATAAATCAATCAATTACTACTTATATTTACTTTAGCAGGAATACAAATTCTCATACTATTACTACTAACATTTAAGTGTTTCTACGTCTATTACTTCTAATACTACAGCAAAATATTATGTTTTTTGTGGGGTTTTTTTGAGTTTATAAGAGTTTATTGACATCACTGGAATGCTAACAACAACTAGCATGCTAACAGTGCACTTTCTGATGATGGGATCATAACAAATAATTGTAGACTTATTTTTGTTTTGATTATTTTTATTGATTTTTTAAAGTTTTAAGACACCGCACCGTGACAAGAACAAAACAAACAAACAAAACAAACGGTACGAACGCTGATAAAGAATATAAATAAATGAGAAAAGACTGATAGACGCGTTTATGTACACGAAAATATCGCGTTTCAATGCCAAACTCGGACTGACAACAAATGAATCCTCCTGCAAAAACTCACTAAATCTCATTACGGTGACTTTGCAGATGAAGGTGGCATCTCTGTACAGCAACAATAAGTTTAATGACGGGTGAAAACGCATCTCCCGCTCCACGTTTCATGTTTATGTCACGTTTTAGCTGCGTTTATTTGACAAAACGACTCACCAGATGGACACGCAGCTTTCAAACGTGCGGCTAAAATTAGTGGTTTTACTCCGGGCTCTTGGCGGCGTTAACGAAGCCGTGTTCTGTTTATGGGGGTCAGCGGCTCCTGAAGGTTGGTGTTTGAATCGTGTTATAATTAATTGGGCTGGAACTTTAAAGGCAGGGTCGCAAATGGCAATTACCTGCCGACGGAGCGCGGTAATGAAGACTGATCCAGTGTTTGGGCAAAGGGACGGCGCTTACACAAGGACTTCTGCAGGACTGAGATCTGATTATGAAGCCACTGTATCCACTGTTCTGTACCAGGAAAACTGGAACTCTGCTGCTACTACTACTACTACTACTACTACTACGACTACTACGACTACTACTACTACTACGACTACTACGACTACTACTACTACTACGACTACTACCACTACTACCACTACTACTACTACTACGACTACTACCACTACTACTACTACTACTACAACTACTACTACTACTATGACTACTACGACTACTACCACTACTACTACTACTACAACTACTACTACGACTACTACGACTACTGCTGCTGCTACTACGACTACTACTACGACTACTACGACTACTACCACTACTACTACTACTACAACTACTACTATGACTACTACGACTACTGCTGCTGCTACTACGACTACTACTACAACTACTACGACGACTACTATGACTACTACCACTACTACTACTACTACTACTACTACTACAACTACTACTACGACTACTACCACGACCACCACGACCACCGCTGCTGCTACTACACGACCACTACCACGACTACCACTACTACTGCTGCTACTACTGCTGCTACTACTACCACTACTACAACCACTACCACGACCACCACGACCACTACTACGACCACTACCACCACGACCACTATGACCACTACCACGACCACCACGACTACGACCACCACTACTGCTACCACTACGATCACTACCACGACCACTACGACCACTACCGCTGCCACTACTACTGCTGCCACTACTACCACTACTACTACTACTACTACTACTACTACTACTACTACTACTACTGCTGCTGCTGCTGCTACTACTACTACTACTACTACTACTACTGCTGCTGCTGCTGCTACTACTACTACTACTACTGCTGCTACTACGACTACTATGACTACTACTACGACTACTACAACTACTACTGCTGCTACTACTACTACTACTACTACTACTACTACTACTACTACTGCTGCTGCTGCTGCTACTACTACTACTACTACTACTGCTGCTACTACGACTACTATGACTACTACTACTACTACTACTACTACTACTGCTACTACTGCTGCTACTCCTACTCCCACTACTGCAGTCTTTGTCCCTGCTGCCACCACTACAAACACATCTATTGCCGATACCACTGGTGCTATTTGCAGACCACGGTTCACCTCTGGCGCTCGGTGCAGTGTCCGCACATGATTGACAGCTCAGCACAGCAGATACGAGTGCCCCCACAGAGCTACATGTGCTTCCTCTGCTCTGACACGGAGAATACACCAGCCCGGACACGGCACAACACAACAGGCATCCCGCAGAGTCACGGACAGGGATGTAATAATAACCCCAATGCGGTGATATCGTATCGTCAGAAGTATCACAGTAATATCGTGGACCATCACAATATATTGAATTACAAGTCTCTTTGATTTAATTCATTGTTCTGGTGCAGCAATAGCTAAAAAAACAGAGGGAACTACATAGACCATGATCCTTTTCATCTGTTTCATTTGTTTCAGAATTTTCAGTCCCGCTCCCGCCCACATCGGTGATATTTTGCCCCGATATTTTGTCCCACATCTGAGATATTTTGTCCCCCTCTCGCCCACATCTGTGATATTTTGTCCTGCCCCTGTCCTTAATTGCTATATTTTATCCCTCTTCCGCCCACATCTGTGATTTTTTGTCCCTCTCCCCGCCACATCTGTGATATTTTGTCCTGCCCCTGTCCTTAATTGCTATATTTTATCCCTCTTCCGCCCACATCTGCGATATTTTGTCCCTCTCCCCGCCACATCTGTGATATTATGTCCAACTCTCGTCCTTATCTGCAATATTTTGTCCCTCTCCTGCCCACATCTGCGATATTTTGTTCCGATATTTTGTCCCACTTCTGTGATATTTTGTCCCGCTCCCGCACACATCTGTGATATTTTGTCCCTCTCCCGTCACATCTGTGATATTTTGTCCCACATCTGAGATATTTTGTCCCACATCTGTGATATTTTGTCCCACATCTGTGATATTTTGTCCCATTCTCGCCCACATCTGTGATATTTTGTCCCTCTCCCGCCCACATCTGCTATGTTTTGTCCCAATATTTTGTCCCACATCTGCGATATTTTGTCCCGCTCTCGCCCACATCTGTGATATTATGTCCAACTCCCGTCCTTATCTGCAATATTTTGTCCCTCTCCCGCCCACATCTGTGATATTTTGTCCCTCTCCTGTCCACATCTGTGATATTTTGTCCCGATATTTTGTCCCACTTCTGTGATATTTTGTCACACTCCTGCCCACATCTGCAGTGTTTTGTCCCACTTCTGCCCACATCTGTGATATTTTGTTCCATTCCCACCCACATGTGTGATATTTTGTCCAACTCCCGTCCTTATCTGTGATATTTTGTCCCTCTCCCGCCCGCAAATCCCTCAAGACAGGGACGTTCGCTTTCTTTGTGACAAAAGGTCTTGATTTCTTCAATTTCTTCATCAGGTTATTTGATTTTTTGACAGTAAATGTACCTCTCTTTAAAGAATGACTTACTTCCTTACTTCTGATTTGTTTTATTGTTGTGCACACTCGCCCGGGGACTGCAGATGGAAAGTAGCTTCAGCTAAATCTGGTCCAAAGCACCTCTTCTCTTTGTGAGATTTATGTTTTTGTACATTTTCCCTGAACAAATGAATAATAAACTAAACTAAACTAGTGCAGACTACATGAAGAAATAACTGCACTCTTAAATCTTAGTTCTTTGTATTATAACAGTAACAAAGGCTTGTCAGACATTTTATACGGAATAAGCAGCAAATACGCAATTTTGTAAGCCTCCACCAAACATTGCAGTGAGATGCATATCGTGAAAATATCCTATTCAAGGGATTTTGATATCGTTACATCCCTCGTTATTCCAAGAATAGGGATGTAACGATGTCCAAAGGCTAACAAAATTGCGAATATACTACTTTTTCCTTTTTAAAGTGTTGGAAAAGCCTCGAAAAGCCCTTGGTACTGTTATAATATGAAGAATTAAGATTTAAAAGTGCTTAATAGTAGTTATTTCTTCATGTAGTCTGCACTGACAACACCAAAGGATCAAGGTCGTTGTAGTTCCCTTTGTTTTTTGGCCATTACCACACCAAAAGCCAAGGCAAGTTTATTTGTATAGCACCATTCAGACACAAGGTAATTCAAAGTGCTTTACAGAATAAGAAAGACATTTGAATCACAAAAAAAGACTTAAAAACAACATAAGCAAAGCGACTTATACTTCAATATTATTGTGGGACTCCCTAGGATTTACTGACTTGGGTTAGAGAGATGAAGTTTTTTAGTACGACAGTGTCCTCTGCTGCTGCAGTGGCCAATCTTGATGCAATTTGTGGTGATGTAATTGGATTCCTCTTGCAGTTTTGGAGACTTTCTGACCCCAAGAACAACTCCGCGATGATTCATGGAGGGTTTGTTTTCCCCTGGAACCGTCCTCCACTGAGTCGAGGAAATGACGGGTTGTTAAGAAAGTTTCACATTTTTATAATCGTCGGCCTGATGCGGGGAAGTAATGTTTGTTATATTTAATTTTTTGTATTCTGAATACTTAAAATTGTTGTACATTATAGTGTAAAGCATTTCTTGTCACAAATTGGAAAAGGAATTAAACGCAGGTGTCACCACAAGAGCAGAGTTTTCTATTTTTCTTACTAGTTATGTGCAGTTTGAAGCCTAAATTACATGATCGAATGTAATGTGTTCCTTTTATTTTAGAAGCGTAACTGTATTCTGAAAGCCACTGATACTAAAGATGTCCATTGAAGTTAGTATCCTGCAACACTGTGCATTTGATAAACTCCAAATGGACAGTTTAATGATAATTTTTACCCATCTCTAGATCTTGGGTTAAAGGCTCTGTCAGAATAACTTCAGACAGATTTAATAAAAATGTTAATTCTTTCTATTTCATGGCCCCTTTCAAGACTCTTAAGGTCACTGGACAAGTTAAAAGAAAATAATATAATGAGTGATGCACCAGTCCAACTTTTTCAGTTACAATATCGATTTTGATACTGGTCATTCCGGTTTGTCAAAGCCTGATCCCGTCAGGTCTCAGAAGCTCAGCAGGGCCGGACCTGGTTAGGACTTGGATGGGAAACACTGGGGACTCCAGGTGCCACAGGGGGGCGCCAGTCACAAAAACTGTCATTGTGTCCTTAGGCAAGACACTTCACCCACATTGCCTAGTATGAAAGTGGTGTGTGCGTGAGTGTTGGTGCAGATTGGAGCCTCGCTTCCTTCAGTCTGCCCCAGAGCAGCTGTGGCTACAGTAATAGTTTATCACCACTGAGTGTGGAATGATTGACCAGGACTCTCTTGAAAAAGGGATTAATAATGTCAATGGGACTTTCCTGGTTAAATAAAAGTTAAATAAATAAAAAATACTATGGCTTTAAGTATCTGTCTGAAAATCTGACTGAAAAAATGCATTAATTTCCTTTTAAACAAATTATCTGTGTTTTTATTATTCAATAACATACCGTATTTTCCGGACTATAGAGCGCACCGGTATATAAGCCGCATCCACTCTATTTTTAAAAAAATTAAGAAAAAAGTTATACAAGCCGCAACAGGGCTATAAGCCGCTGATATCTATGTTGAAAAATGAGATATTTACTGCATCTACAGAACGATTTTGTACTGTAAAAGTACATTTATGTACCTGAACAGATTCTTTCTGAACAGTGCCTTTTAACACGGCAGCAACTGTGCTGATTAAAACGGGTCAAAAACAGAAAAGAACCGGTAAGTGACCTTCATTTCTCCTGTGCAGTGAAACCAAAAGTCACTTTAATCATCTCCGCTGATGCCGAGCTTACAGCAGCAGCACGGTAGAGGTTTGTGCAGGACAGAATTTTCAGCCCTGCTCCCGCAGTCTTCAGTCCCGCTACCGCCCGCCCCGTGCGGTCACGCTCCCGCCAGCGCCCGCAATAAGCTTTCAGAATGTTCTTTCAGATGCTCTTATTACATCCATGGTCCCGCGCCGCGCTGTTTTGTGTTGGGTCCCGCGGGTCCCGCGGGTGCAGGGGTCTGCAGCAGTTTCCTTCCTGGAGCAAGATCGATGCCTTCAACTTAAAACTTGCATCATACAAACTCCTTCGTGCTTTTCATGATGAAGGGGCGAGGATTTGAAAATAATTACCAGTTAGTAATTTGTTGTGCGTGTGATATCTGCTAAATAAAAAGTAGCATCTTCTTCTCTGTCTATCTTGTTTTTGAAATTCCGGTTAGAGCGCCCCTAGCCGTGGAAGAAAAAAATCAAAATTTAGCTGCTCCACACTAAAAGCCGCATGGTTCAAAGCCTGGGAAAAAAGTAGCGGCTTATAGTCCGGAAAATACGGTAAATGCAAGATCAGACCTGGGCATTGTTCAGCTCCTGGGCCACATTCGTCCCTTTGGTTGACTCTGATCGGCTTGTTTAAGCTAATTTGGAATTACAAAATAAACATATTTTATAATTTTACCTCATGCATGGACTACAGCTGCATTGCTTTTATTTTAGAAGTGTTTTATATGACATTTTTTGTAAGGCAGTCTCACTTTTTCATTGCTTAGTCATAACGCGTCAAAACAATGCTATTTACTGATTCTTTTTTTAAATAAAGAAATACAGTTAATATTAAGCAGAACTGAGTTAAGCATTTTGACCCTTTACAATATTTTCTGTTTCTCATGTGGCCCCATGGAAAAAATGATTACCCACCCCTGTTCTAGACGGTTACGTTTAAGGTCAAACCAATGAACATTCAAGACAAACATCTACGCGGAGATAATCAGGCAGCAGACCCTGAGCCTGAAAAGTTACACAGTGCAGCTTTAACATTCTGTGTGTATCTTTACTGTCCTTCGCTGCCGTTGGGTAGGACAGCATGTTACCCTCCCTCTGCATTAATGACTTCTCCTAATCTCATATGTAAATGTATGTTTCTGTGTCCTTGAGTCTTTGAGCACTACTTTAACACTCCAGATGGCCTCAGTATATTCACCGACTCTAAACTCTGTGACCGAGGGACATTAAACGACTGTTGCCATAGCGATTAGCAACAGAAAACAAAACATTATGGCTTTTGAATGGTGGAAAATCTGTTGCAGGAAAATGTTTTGTTGTGACTGAAATAATTTGGTCAGTTTGTTTGTTTATTTGTTTTGTGATGCGTTGGAACTGAATAATTTGCCTGAAGTGCCCATTTTAAAGGTGCACTGTGTAACTTTTCGGTTGTTTTCTATGAATATGTCATTGCTCTGCTTCAAATGTTCCACGATATATGACATTAAACACCTCTACGTGGTTTTAAAGCTCAAAAATCCCTACAAAAACAGACATTCTGACTGAGCGGGGTCGCCTCTCCACAGATCTGACCTGTAACTTGGTCCGGTTTGGTATTAGCAGTTGCCAATAGTCGCTTTTTAAGATTTCAGGGGTTTGATCCATGCTGGTGCTATAGCATTCTGCCATTGCGTCCTTTGGCAAGACACTTCACTAACCTCTATTATATACAGTATAAAGTGTATGTGTACGTGTGTCAGTGGTTAGAAAAGCAGTTGGTGTAGAATATGATTATAGACCAGGGGAGGGCAATTATTTTTTCAATGGGGCCACATGAGAAACAGAAAATACAGTGGAGGGCTGGGCCAAAATGCTTAACTCAATTCTGCATAATATTAACTGTATTTCTTTATATAAAAAAGCAGTAAATAGTATTGTTTTGACAAGCTGGTAAGACTGCCAAGAGTTTATGTTATGACTACGCAATGAAAAAGTGAGGTTGAATTACAAAAAACACCTCTAAAATCAAAGTAATGCAGGTTTAGTCCATGCATGAGGTAAAACTATAAAATATGTTTATTTTGTAATTCTAAATGAGTTTAAACGGGCCGGTCAAAGTCAACCAAAGGGACGTATGTGGCCCGGGAGCTGGACAATGCCCTGGTCTGTTATAGTGTTGATGAGTGCGTATTGTTAAAGCTCCTGTGTTACACAAAATTTACCCCTGTGAGCTTTGAAGAGACAGTTTGAAATTTTGGAGATTGGAATTTCAGACTGTCAATGTGAACATCTATGAAATAAAACTAACTTTGCATCGCATGAATCTTCGCACATTGAGGGACTATTTTCTCATATATCAGTCCGCCGCTGCCGAGCTTTCTATCAGGAAGTACAACTCACTGCTGCTGCTCAGACATAAATCCTTCAAATGCAAGGTTGGATTTACTTCTAAAATTATTCTATTGACACAGACATTTACATCAACAGTCTGGTGTTATAATAGTTTTGCCTCGGGTCTGTGGAGTGGGTAAGACTGTTTTTAGTGGCAGGACGACTATGGCCATTGACATGCACTAGCCTAACACCAGCAACCTCTGCAAATACAAGGACTGGATGGAGTATTTTTTTTTTTAAAAGTGTCTCCACACGTCTCCAACACTCTGACTCACTATGAAATGAGGTCCTATGTCCAAAATTCCAAACTGTCCCTTTAAGCCATGTTGTAATGTTGTTACCTCCTCAAAAACAGACCTGGAGTTGTGTTTTGTTTCATTCACCCATGTTTGAGTAACTATTATTCGTCTGTCTACATCTCCAAAGCTCAAAATGCTCTGCTCCACCTTGTGACGTCATGTAGTGGTAGTTTTCAAGTTCCTTTTACCCTTTTGTTCAGTAGAAAATGGCAATTCCTGGTCTGAAATCATCCAAATGCTTCCAGTGAAGGTGTTTGGAGTTCAAAAACCAGTGGAGCACTTCCTGTATTACCACATGTTTTCTATTTGAGGAAAGAACTCAGTCTAAATCTGCGTGAGTGTGAAATAAACATGTGCGATTGAAACAAAACACAACTCCAGGTGTGTTTATGAGAGGAAGAAAACAACATTATAACCCAGATCAGAAAAATAGCGTAATATGGGCCCTTTAAGAATTTAAACAAAAAAAAAAGCATGATCACTTTAGATACACTTTATTAGACAAATACAAGTAAATATATGAGAAGATTTGATTAGTAGTAATGAGAAACACTTCATTTTACTGTCATTCTCAAATCTCAGTCCAACAGGCCCTTGTAATTGATCGCCCACTGTGAAGAATGATTAAAAACTACGTTCATTTGATGGAGAGCCTCATTACGGTTTATTGCTTGGATTTCCTCCATAGTTGTTTTTATACCAAACAACCTTCCCCCATTACCCCACAGACAGACCCATCAAACTGAGTGCATACTTGTGAGTACGTGGGTGTGAATTTCCCATCATGCACCACTGCCAATGATCATAAAGGGACTTAAATGGGAGGGAATTAGCAGCTTAAGCTATGGGAGCCTTCACCACGGTGATCAGCGCACTGGAGAGGGACAAAGCCATGAGAAAATGACTTTATTTGGTTACAGAATACTGAATGCCTGCTTTAAAAATGTGTTATCTAAGAAGTAGTATTTAAAGGTGCACTATGTAGCTTTTCTGGCGGAATGTTACAGTATGGCATTAATACAGAAGCCGAGGGGGCTCACAACAAATACAACGCCACAACACAAATGCAAAGGTTCCAACACAACAAAAAGCCACAACACACCAATAATAAGCCACAACACATCAAAAAAAAAAAAAAAAAATCCATAACACCAATAAAAAGCCACAACACACCAAAAAAAATCCATAACACCAATAAAAAGCTGCAACACACCAATTAAAAGCCACAACACCAATAAAAAGCCACAACACACCAATAAAAAGCCACAACACCAATAAAAAGCTGCAACACACCAAAAAAGCTGCAACACACCAAAAAAGCCATAACACACCAAAAAAATCCATAACACCAATAAAAAGCCGCAACACACCAAAAAAAAAATCCATAACACCAATAAAAAGCCACAACACACCAAAAAAAAATCCATAACACCAATAAAAAGCCACAACACACCAAAAAAGCCGCAACACACCAAAAAAATCCATAACACCAACAAAAAGCCACAACACACCAAAAAAAAATCCATAACACCCATAAAAAGCTGCAACACACCAAAAAAAATCCATAACACCAATAAAAAAGCCACAACACACCAAAAAAAGCCACAAGACACCAAAAAAAGCCACAACACACCAAAAAAAGCCACATTCGTCCCTTTGGTTGACTCTGATCAGCTCGGTTAGGGTTAGGGTTGACATATTTTATAATTTTACCTCCTGCATGGACTAAAGCTGGATTCCTTTTATTTTAGAAGTTTTTTTAAATGACATATTTTGTAAGGCAGCCTCACTTTTTCATTGCTTAGTCATAACATCTAAGTCTTTTTTTTTTTTTTTAATAAAGAAACAACACAACAAAAAGCCACAACGCACCAACAAAAAAAAAAAAAAAAACACACAATGAAAGTGGCCATGGGACTCTATTTTCTGTTGAAAGTGAATGGAAAAAGTTGAAGAAGAAAATGTGAAAAGTAAAGAAACGGAGAAGTGAACGAAGTTGGAAACATAAGCAAAATTAATTTATTGTTTTGTGGCCAGGATCGATGTCACTGTCTGACCGTCGTAAATCATGATTCTCCTCGCTTGGTCCGTCGGAAAATAGAGTCCCACAGTTACTTTCGTTATGGCTTTTTCTTTGGTGTGTTGTGGCTTTTTGTTGTGTGGCGGTGTTTGCATTTGTTGTGAGCCTTCCCTCCGTGCATTAAACATTTCAATTTTGCAGTTTTTTCTTTCCACTCCCTAAAAGATGTATGAAAAACATCTATATTACTCAGAGTGGGGTCACCTCTTCACAGATCTGACCTGTAACTTGGTCTCTTCAACCTTTGTCTCTACTTTTTTCCAATACATGGTCCAACTAGAGTATTCTGAATAAATATTTAGAATACTTTTACACTGAGCTGGATTTAAATTATACTGTAAAAACATAACATAGTATTACAAACAGATTTGTATTTGTTTCACTGTTTTTAAAGCATTTCCTGTCACTAAGAGCTTAATTTACATGATAGATAATACTCCCTACAACTGTACAACAACTCACCCGTATGTCATAGATAATACTCCCTACAACTGTACAATTCACCCTTATGTGACAGATAATACTCTCCACTAAAGCCTTATTCGCATGGGATAAGTATAACCTGGGGACGTCTAGTAATTTGCAAATTACCGCCGCACCTCTGTGTTAGTCACAGCGCATTTGCACGGCATAAGCGAAGTCCGTAAATGACTCTATTTTACTGAAATTACGACTGGATATGTTGTAACATCACATCCGTTTCTATGTTTTTCGCGCTGCTAAGTAAGTACATTTATAAAGTATGCTAAAAAAATTTAAAAGTACAAAAATGTTCCTTACCGCATGCGGCTACACATGTCGTCCAGGTCAACATCCTGTGAGAATTGTCTCTCCTCTTGGATCTCTTGCCCTTTTTGCGGATCGGTTTCCATGTAGAGGCTATGAGGCTGTGTTATAATTTGCCCCTAAAAAGCTCAAAACTGCGAATCCAAATTTCTACCGCAGCCTCCATTACTCAAGATGGAAAGAGATATAAAAGGCGCGCAAAGAGATATAAAATGCGCACAATATATAGAGAAAAGACCGCGGAAATAAAAGGAATAGACAGAAAAGACGCAATTACGACAACAAACACTGACATGCAGATTCGCACGGGACGAGTATTATCACCGGACGTCTGTGTTTGGTGAAATATAGTAGGTCATTTTTCTTTACAAATTACAGACATGGCGCATTCGCACGGGATTAAGATCTCAGACATTCTCCACAATTATTACAAATCACCAAAGGTCCACAGGTAAAACTAATCCCGTGTGAATAGGTCTTAAGTCTACGATTTTAGAAAAGTATTCGTATTCTGAATGCTGCCAGATGAAGTAACTATACGGGAATACACTTACTCCAGATTAGTATTCTGGGTACATCCGTTAGTTCCCAAATTCCCCTGGAGAATGTAGTTCCTAATGGGATGAGATGTAGGAACTGCGCCCGGGCCCCTGGTGGTTTGGGAATGATGGAGCGCGGCGGTGATGGGAGCAGAGAGAGAAAAGCTTGGGGGGCTTCCTAGTATTTTGTCAGCAATTATTGTGAGTGAGGAGCACAGGGTAGAGCAGCCGAGCAGTGACAAATGTGATGTGTTCAGGAAGTTTAGTGTGGCTCTTGTGTTCCTCCGGGGCTCTGATGTAAATGATGGATACTGAAAATAATAAAAAGTGAACGAAGGAAGAGGGTTTGAGGTTTTGTGCGACTGTTCATGCTAAGAGGACTGCGATAGATAGCGGCGGGTAGACTAGCTAAAAAAATATTATAATAAGTAAGAGTCCTGGTAGTCAAATGAGGTGCATTTGATCTTCTGATGATTTAAAGGGAAACTCCGGCACGTTTGAAGCTAAAGTCCGTTGCTAGAGGTGGTCGAATACTGTCAGAAGCCAAAAAACGGCACAGATCAGTGTTGCCTCAGTGGAGATCTCACTGTAGCAGTGAGTTTGTCAAGGTGACAAACTAGTGTAGTGATTGAGGCAAGTTCTTAACTTCCACGTAAAACACCAATTTGCTTCACAGTGAAGAAGCTTAACACCACTTTAACCCATCTTACAACAGCCACGAGTCTAACAAACAAAACGCTCTGCCTGGTTCACTCATTAGTGTCTGGAAACGTTATAAAACAACTTATAAGCAGCCTTAGCATTACCTTAGCATTAGCTTGTTGATGTCCCACTGCGCATGTGAAAGCCCAAAAGACTCGATCACCGATGTCATTTCTAATCCCATTTATTTACGAGTGAATTACATTTTTTGAAAACGCTAAAAAAATACAGTCCTGAACCATTTTCTTTCAACAACTTTCAGATGCTATTGTTAGTAGTCGATCCTCACTTGTTGTTTCTGGCGGCTCAGGACTCACCACAGGATTCAATTGCCACAGGAGTCGGCAGTTGAATCTTTTGGGCTTTCGCATGTGCAGTGGGAAATCAACAAAGGTAATGCTAAGGCTGCTTATAAAGTTGTTTTATAATGTTCCCAGACACTAATGACTGGGGCAGGCAGAGCGTTTTGTTTGTTAGACTCGTGGCTGTTGTAAGATGGGTTAAAATGGTGTTAAGCCTCTTCTGTGCAAATTGGCGTTTTACGTGGAAGCTAAGAACTTGCCCCCATCACTACACTAGCGTGTTACCTTGACAGACTCACTGCCACAGCAAGATCTCCACTGAGGAAACACTGATCTGTGCCGTTTTTTGGCTTCTGACAGTATTCGACCACCTCTAGCAACGGACTTTGCTTCAAACGAGCCGGAGTTCCGCTTTAAGTTATGAGGTTCTTTTTTCAGACCAAGAGTTTGTTTTCATACCTGACAGTCTCTGCTCTTCCTCAGAGTGGTGCAGAGTGCAGATGGCGCTGTCTTCCTGCCTCCATCGGTAGGAGGACAGCGCCAAAACCTGGACACGTCACAGCAACATTATGTGACCACTCAGTGAGGAATCAAAACTGTCAGGTATAAAAACAAACTCTTGGTCTGAAAAAGAACCTAATAACATAAGCGTCCCTGGTAACTCAAAATGTTACTCTAAAAGAAATACAATGTTAACCTTCTACAGCAAGATGGATTCTCGTGTTTGTTAGTTCAAAAACTCTGGAGAGCTCCGGCTGTACGGTTCACAGAGCAGCTCTGAGGTTTGAAGCCAAAGACGAAGCTCAAATGAATTAAAACAAACATGGCGAGTGTCAATATGGACTATAGTGGCCCCTCGTTTATCGCGGGGGTTACGTCTTAAAATAACCCACAATAGGCGAAATCCACAAAGTAGTCAGCTTTATTTTATACAGTTAGTATATATGTTTTCAGGCTGTAAAACTCCTCACCATACACTATGCAATTTTCTCAGACAGGTTCTACGATCTAAGCAAGGGGAGGGAATGAAAACATAGTTATGAGGAGTTGTTAGCTCTGTGTTTTATTCTTGAAAACAGACATCCCACATTTGATTACGCAGAACACAATGCGCGTTCTCCTTTAGCCAATCAGAATGCAGAACACAATTGCACGTTCATACACCGTAAAAAAAAAAAAAAAGCAAAATTGCAAAAAATCCATGAAACAGTGAGGCTGTGAAAGGTGAACCGCGATATAGTGAGGGACGAGTGTATTTAGTTTGTGAAGAAGGGCCAGAAGGTTGGCAGTGCGATTCCAGCTCCCACAGATCTGTACTGTTGGTCCTTGGGCAAAACACTTAAGATAAGAGATACAGTTGTGCTCATAAGTTTACTCACACTGGCAGAATTGATGATTTCTTGGTCCAGAAGCTGCACATGGGACGTACTTGGATATTCCAACATGATAATGATCCAAAACACAAAGGCAAGTGGACCTGTCACTGGCTCCAGCAGAATAAAGTGAAGGTTCTGGAGTGTTCGTCTCTTCTGACCTCAGTATCACTGAGCCTCTGGGCAGATTCAAGCTGCAGTTCAGACAAGAGCCCAAGAATTTACAGGAACTGGAGCCTTTTGCCAAGAAGAATGAGCAGCTTTACCATCAGAGAAAATAACACATCCACAACTATCACAAAAGACTCCAGCTGTCACTGGGTCATTTGTGTAGTTTCTGTTTCTTTATGATTTAAAAAGAGGAAACACAGTTATTTGATAATAAACGGCTTCACCCAAAGCACTAACCATGAGTGAAAGAAAAGTTTTTGTGTATTATTCATATTCTCTGAAAGATGGTCAAGAAATAATAGATTCTGTCAGGGTCTGTAAACTTATGAGCACAACTGTAAGATAAGCCTTTATTGTCTCCCGTGGGAGAAACTGGTCTTGGGTCAGGGGGTCACAGCTTTAACACAAAGACAAAACAACATCAGCACCACACAAACATCCACCACAGAACAGAAATAAATAAGAGACCAAATATGACCACGAGTGATACAGGAACTTTAAGACGGTGTTTACAAGCCAGACCTTCACAGTCTTGTATCGATTCATAATTGCACATTCCCTAAGCCTTTTACTTTTATTTTTTAACTGCACTCTGAGTTTAGCAGATTAATGGCTACTGGCAAAAAATAATTTAACCTACCTTGCCCCCTATGTGTGTGAATTGGTGGATCCTAGATGTAAAGCGCTCTGAGTAACCAGGCTCACACCAGATTGATCTGAGTGTCAGTCTGAGTTCTACACATTTATCAGTCTGGGACGTCTCTCGATGAAAGCGTTCGGAAAACATGTCGCGTCATGTTTGAATCTGATTGGTCGAAGCGTCTCAACGGCAGAACGAGCCGAAAAATCAAACTCCTGTTACGTCAAGTTAAGACAAAAGCACAGACATCTTCCCCTCCACAGACGCACAGAGCACAGAGACCTTCTGCACCTTTTTCCACAAACAAAATAATCCATCAAGTTTGCGAACTCACAGATATCGCGAAAATCCATCTTGCTGTGCGAAGTTACGCGTTGAGTGCCTTGAAAGTGGAAAAGTGCTATATGCAATCATCATTTTAAACACGTGTATGTGTATGAAACAATTCTCCAGCGATTTACTCCTGAGTCTGACCCACCCAAACAAGAGGAGAACATGCAAACTCTACACAGAAATACACCACTACAGCCGTCTGGGAATGGAACCTGTGACCTTCTTGTGTTAACTTTGTTGGTTCAGTATTAAAATAGTTTAAACTGAGCTGGATAAGCACGCCTAAAGAATTGTGTTCCATCATAAAGTAATATAACCTTGGCCGTTTGCGCATATAATTTAGGATTTTAGTTATAATTAGACAAACAGTATTCAGGAGCCATAATATCGGCGGCGCAGTAATGATTACGAAAGCTTCTGGTGACTTACATTGCAGTGTATAAACTGTGATCCTACTCCCACATCGCTATAAATCAAGTTTAATTTAGTTCTTTATGAGTCCATGTTAACGCCCACACTTACAAATCTCCCTCCAGACGTGAATTAAAAACATTTAGAAACTACTTCCACAGCCCTTGTATTATGTACTGTACATCACTGCAGCGGTAATTAAACAGCACGCGCCCAAATGCTGTGGCCGTATTTTGTAACGGAGACGTACTGTAGAACCCGACTGTGTTAATAAAGTTTTACACTTAAAAATGCGGCAAGGAGTAGTGCTTAAAGGGTCAACTCGGAATTTTAGTGAGTGTTGGAGACGTGTGGAGACACTTTTTTTAATATTCCATCCAGTCCTTGTATTTACACAGGTTGCTGGTGCTAGGCTAGTGCATGTCAATGGCCATAGTTGTGATGACGGAGGAGTGGACAGTGAGCGCCGCACATGCCATAGAAGAGCCCCGTTTCAGAGCGCAAAGGTGCTTCACTCGGCTTTAAAGGGCCCATATCACGCTATTTCCTGGTCTATGTTATAATGTTTCCTCGTCGCAAACAGGCCTGGAGTTGTGTTTTGTTTCGTTCACGTGTTTAACGCACAAACCCCGCATATTTAGGTTGTGTTCTTCTCTCAAAAGGAAAACGATCCGTTCCAATTTGTGATGCAGTGTGGTAAAACAGGCCCTGGATTTTCCCATCTCTACTGAATAAAGGTAAAAGGAGCTGTGGTCTTGAAAAGTAAAGCTTCATGACATCACAAGGGGGAACAGAGCATTTTGGGCTTTGGAGATGTAGGCAAACTAACAGTAAAAACTTTACTTGGCATTGATATTTCAAAGTGAAATCTCAAAAACTGGAATCTTCATCCCTGTATCCAGTGAATGGACTTTGAAAACCTGGAGACAAAAAAGATGAGGTCAAGAAATGGGAGTTAGTGTTTTGAAATGTGTGTCAATGAAACAAAACACAAGAACAAAACCCTTTAAAAACCCTTTAAATGTGTCTATGGTATTAAACTTACTTTGCTCAATAGAGACAAAGGTTGAAGAGACCAGGCCAAGTTACAGGTCAGAACTGTGAAGAAAGCTAACCTTGCGTCACATGAATTGTTGCATGTTGAGGGACTATTTTCTCATATATCAGTCCGCCGCTGCTGAACTTTCTATCAGGAAGTACAACTCACTGCTGCTCAGACATAAATCCTTCAAATGCAAGGTCGGTTTTACTTCTAAAATTATTATATGGACACAGACATTCACATGGACACTCTGGTCTTCTAATAGTTTTGCCTCGGGTCTGTGGAGTGGGTCAGACTGTTTTTAGTGGCAGGACAACTATGGCCATTGACATGCACTAGCCTAGCACCAGCAACCTCTGCAAATACAAGGACTGGATGGAAGATTTAAAACCCGATAGCTATTGTACTAGCTAGGGTACTATGTGTCATGCATTAAAATTAAAACTGATGCACTTTATTTAATAATTGCACTAAAGAAAATGCTGCTCTGTTGTTGGTATTTTTTATGGTATTTGATTGTATTTTTATGGTATTTTTATGGTATTGTGAGGTAAATTGCCTTTTTAAATGTTCCTTTTTATTATGTATGTTAAATGTTGGTCTGTGAAGGACTGCAGATGGAAAGTAGCATTGTGCTAAATCTGGTGCAGCCATCTTTTTAATGTTACTGCACACTGTCCTTTATATAAATAAACTAAACTAAACTAAAACAGTGTCGCCACACGTCTCCAACACTCTGGCTCACGAGGAAATGAGGCCCTATGTCCAAAATTCCGAACTGCCTCTTTAAAGATGCACTGTGTAACTTTTGTGGAGGGATCGGCTACCTCCTTGTCTCAAAGAGAGACAAGGAGATATTATGGGCTTTGCTTGGAATGTTACAGTATGGCATCTTGCAGTTAGTCAATAGCAGTTTTTTTTTTTTCCTGTTCCTTAAAATATATCTGAAAATCACGCTTTTTTACTCTGAAAATGGGGACTCCTCTTCACAGATCTGACCTATCTGGTCCCTCCAACCCATAAGTTTAATACCATAGACACATTTAAAGGGCTTTTAAAAGTTTTTTTTGTTGTTGTTGTTGTTGTTGTTGTTGTTGTGTTTTGTTTCATTGACACATTTCAAAACGCTGACTCCCATTTCTTGACCTCATCTTTTTCCTACTCCAGGTTTTTTTTAAGTCCATTCACTGGACACAAGACTGAGGATTCTAGTTTTCCAGATTTCACAGACAATTAAATGAAATGTCAATGCCAAGGTGTTGTCTTTTTATTATTAGTCTGTCTACATCTCCAAAGCCCAAACTGCTCTGTTCCACCTTGTGATGTCATGAAGCTCTAGTTTTCGAGACCACAGCTCCTTTTACCTTTTATCCAGTAGAGATTGGAAATTCCAGGGCCTGTTTTCCCCCATTGCATCACAAATTGGACCATATCATTTTCCGTTTGAGAGAAGAACACATCCTAAATATGCAGGGTTTGTGCGTTAAACACGTGAACGAAACAAAACACAACTCCAGGCCTGTTTGTGACGAGGAAACATTATAACACAGACCAGGAAATGGCGTGATACGGGCCCTTTAAAGCCGAGGGAAGCACCTTTGCGCTCTGAACCGTGGCTCTTCTGTGGCATGTGCGGCGTTCACGGTCCACTCCTCCGTCTTTAGGATGACGTGCTAATTTTAGCTCCGTGCGGCGGGGGAGCGGTGCTGTAACTCTAGATGATAAGTTTATTTTAGGCGCAGGTATACGGCTGTGTCCTGTTACTACGTTCCTCTGCAGAGGCATCACTCGCATACCTTCAGTGGCCACTTTATTAGCTAATGCGTCTAAGCTGTTTTATTATTTCATTTGATCCATATCATATTATTAAAGCTGCTTATGTCGAGATTTGTTGCTTTGTCTGGAATGTTTCACAGTATGGCATTAATCAGAAACAGAAAGGTTTTCTTGCTATCTGAGTTCACAACATTAGGAAATTGCTGCGAAACATAGACAAACACGACTAACGATGCAATAAATAAAATAAAATATAGTAGAAAACAATAAACTCTATAATGTCACACAAAAATTTACAAAATTACAACAACATAACAGTGCAGGTAACCTTCCTATCTTCATTCAGATCAAGTTACAGGTCAGATCTGTGGAGAGGCGACCCCACTCACAGTCAGAATCCCTGTTTTTCGAGGTATTTTTGAGCTATAAAACCACCTGTAATTGAATAAACGTAAAGTAGAGCTGTTTAATGTCATACTGTGGAACATTCCAGGCAGAGCAATGACATCTCCATAGAAACAAGCAGGTGACGGACACAGTGCACCTTTAACCTTTGTTAAAAATACTCTTAACTTAAAGGTGCACTGTGTGACTTTTCTGGTGTAGGGTTTGGCACGTGCTCATTTCTATGGACATGTTATTGTGTTTTTGTTTTTTTGTTTTTGTATGTGAAGCACTTTGTGACCTATGTCTGTGAAAAGCGCTTTATAAATAAACTTTACTTACTTACTTACCAGAAGGTTCCACAGTGTGACATTAAACCTAAACCTATCTACTGTGCATGTCTGTATTGCAAAAAAAAGTCTGTAAATGGAAAAACTAACCACCCCATGACATCATAAGGTGTATCAGAGCATTTTGAGCTTTGGACATGTAGACACACTAATAATGCAAAGTTATTCAGACATGTGCGAATGAAGGTGAAGTAATAAAGTCATCAAATTCTGTTCGCTATTCCCTGAGTTTATATCTTGTACCTCTGCGTCCGTCTCTCCATCTGCCCCTGACGCTCTGTTTTATTGGCTGTTGCCGTGGTGATGTTTTGTGGTGACAATTTTACAGCAGCTCAGAGTCACACTGACACCGAACACACAGGAGGAGCGCAGAAGATTAAAAATACAACAAAACGAGGATCCAAAGTCAGGTCAAGTCTCCCGGAATTGGGTCAAAAATCACGCAAATGATCCTGTAGTGTGCGGAGGGCAACATGAGAAACAGAAAATACTGCGGAGGACCAAAATACTTACATGGATTCTGCATAATGTATTGTTTTTCTTTATAAAAAGCAGTAAATAGCATTGATTTGATGCGCTGGTAAGAGTTTGCATTATGACTAAGCAATGAAAAAGCGAGGTTGAATTACAAAAAATGTCATTTTAAAAACACCTCTAAAATAACAGAAATGCAGCTTTAGTTTATGCATGAGGTAAAATGATAAAATATGTTTATTTTGTAAATCCAAATGAGCTTAAAGGGGACAGTCAGAGTTAACCAAAGTGCTGTATGTGGCTCGGGAGCTGGACAATGCCCAGGTCTGCTGTAGTGTGTGGTGGCTTTAGGAGATTTTGTTGTTTGTGGAAGAAATGGTGGTACAAAAATTGCACCTTTTGCAGTTTGCTACTCGTGTCCTGTTACGACCCAGCTCTGCTTAGGGGCAGGGGAAGTAACAGAAAAAAAGAAGAAAAAGATGGAAAATGGAATAAATAAGGTAATTTAATTAACAGGATGTACAAGGTAACAAAACGAAACACTAAAC